>WEKY01013418.1:0-41111 GCA_013390045.1 Picathartes gymnocephalus | reverse complement strand
CTGCCTTCCCGCCCGCCGCCAGGGGCTGCTCCCGCCGCCGCCGCGCACGGGCCTCTCGGGCTGCGGAAGAAAGGCGACGCCGACGGAGCGGGCGCGGTCTCCCCTCCATAGCCGCCCACCTGTCCCGGCAACAAAGTTCGCGGGCAGGCGGAGGACGCGGCGGCCCCCGAGCAGGCTGGGACACCCCCGCCCCGCCCCGACCGCCCCTCAGCCCCACGCCGAGGGGACGGACCCTCATGGAGCACCGCCACCACCGCGCCCTGCCGCGTACCTGGCAGACGGCGCTGCGGAAAGCGCGGTAGTTGTCCTTGCCATAGCTGAGCACTTTCTCGTCCGGGTCCGCCTGCTCCCGGCGCCGGTCGAAGAGGAACACGGTGCGGTCCCCGTTGCCGCGAGGGGTCAGCAGGGCCGGCCTGCGAGGTGTGCGGGCGCCTCCCGCCGCTGCTGCCATGTTGGGGAGCTGAGGAGACGGAAACCGTCCCGCAGCGATGGCGGCGGCGACGGCTCCTGCTGCCGGGCTCACCAGCGCCCCCGCCCGGCAAAATACGTCCCGGCCGGGGAAGGAGAAGGCGGGGCCAGGCCGGAAGCCGTGGAAGGAGGCGCCGCGGAGGCACGGAAGAGGACGGAGGGAGGCAGGGAAAGGAGGGCGACGGCGGCGACTCTGGTGCCGGCGGTGCGGGGCGGCGCCGGGCAGGCGGGTGGGAAGGGCCTGGAAGGGAAAGCGCCGCTTCGGCGGTGCGACCTCGGAACGAGTTGGCGGCCTCCGCCTCGCGCCACTTCCGCCGCCGGGCGGGGCCGGAGCAACACCGGGATCGGGATCAGAATCGGGATCGTCGCCACAGGAGGCGCGGGCGGGCTGGGCGATGGGAGCGCGTGCCGCGCTCGCGGCCCCCGCCTGTTGGCCCTTGCGCGCNGCCCGCCACAGCCCGGGCAGCGGCCAGGGAGGGACCAGAGGTGTGAAGTCCCGCTCCGTCTGCCTTAAAACAAAGCGGCCAGTCCAGATCCCGACACTGTTGTTTCACACAGTCACAGAATCTCAGAAGCGGTCAGGTTGGAAGAGACGACAGTGGGTCACCTGGTCAAATCTCTGCTCAGATAGGGTCATCGCAGAGCACAGGCACAGAATTGTGCCCGGATGGTTCTTGAGTATCACCAGTGGGGAGACTACACAGCCTCTCTGGACAATCTGTTCCAGTGCACAGTCACCTGCACAGCGAAGTTCTTCATTGTGAAGTTCAGGTGGAACTTCGTGTTTATCCGTTCCGGCCCATTGCCTCGTGTCCTACTGCTTGGGGCCACTGAGGAGAGCCTGGCTCTATCCTCGTGGCGCCCTCTTTTGATATATGCACACATTGATGAGGCTGCCTCTCAGTCATCTCTTCTTGAGACTGAACAGACCCAAATCTCTCAGCCTGTCCTCATAAGAGAGATGCTCCAGTCCCTTAATCTTCTTTCTTGCCCTCCACTGGATGCACTGCAGGAGCTCCATGTCTTGTACTGAGGAGCCCGGAATGGGACATAGAATGCGAGATGTAACCCCAGTAGGGCTTAGTATAGGGGCAGGATCACCTTCCTTGACCTGCTAGTTGTGCTCTCTTCCTAATGTACCTCAGGATACCATTGGCCTTCTTGGCTCCAAGGGCACTGCTGGCTCATGGACAGCTTGTCCACCAGGACCACTAGGTCCTTCTCTAAAGAGCTGCTTTCCGGGAGGTCAACCTCCCCCCTCTGCAGGAGGTTATTCTTCCCATGCCAGAACCTTGGTTGAATTTCAGAAGGTTCTTTGTCCATCTCTCCACCCTGTTGAGGTCCTTCTAAAAGGCTGCACAACCCTCTGGGGTATCAGCCACTCCTCCCAGCTTTGTGTCATCAATTGACTTGCTGAGGAGGTCTCTGTCCCTTCATCCAAGCCATTAATGAACAAGTTAAACAATACTGGACGCAGTATTGAGTCTTGGGGAACAAGACTGATGACAGGCCTCCAACTAGACCCTGTACCACTGATCATGACCTTCTGGGATCTGCCACCCAGTTCTCAATCCACCCCCCCTGTCCACTCATCCAACCCTCACAAACGTGTAGCTGCTTCTGTTTTAAGGAGTCTTAGTTTTGAGGAAAAGATTGTGATGGCATATAGGGGAGGTTTGTAAAAGAGTAGAGGTGATAAATGAGTAACAAAAAAGTCTTGTCACATGCCTTTTGAACACTTCCAAGGACTGGGATTCCACCACTTCCCTGGGCAGCTTTTTCCAATGCTTAATCACCCCTTCAGAGAAGAAGGTCTTCCTCATGTCCAACCTGAACCTCTCCTGGCACATCTTGAGGCTATATCCTCTTGTCCTGCCACTTGTTTCCTGGAAGAGACTGACCACCACATGGCTACAGCCTCTTTTCAGATAGCTGTAGTGAGCGATAAGGCCTCCCCTGAGCCTCCTTTTCTCCAGGCTAAACAACCCCAGCACCCCCAGCTGTTCTGCATAAGACTTGTGTGCCAGATCCTTCACCAACTCCATTGCCCTTCTCTGGACAAGCTCCAGCACCGCAGTGTCCTTCTTGTAGTGAGGGGCCCGAACTGAACAGAGGATTTGAGGTGCAGCCTCACCAGTGCCGAGTACAGGATAGACTGTCATGCTGGCCATGCTGTTGCTGATCCAGGCCAGGATGCCATTGGCCTTCTTGGCCACCCAAGCACACACTGGCTCGTGTTCAGCTGCTGTTGGCCAGCACTGTCAGATCCTTTTCTGCTCAGCAGCTTTCCAGTGACTCTTCCCCAAGCCTGTTGCGCTGCTGGGGGTTGCTGTGACCCAAGTGCAGGACCTGGCACTTGGCCTTGTTGAACCTCAGACCACTGACCTCAGCCCATCGATCCAGCTCTGTCCAGATCTCTCTGCAGAGTCTTCTTCCCCTTCAGCCCATCATCACTTCTGCACAACTTGGTGCAAAGTGACTGAGGGCTCACTTGATCACCTGGGTTGTCAATGAAGACATTAAATAGGACAGGCCCCAACACCGAGCCCTGAAGAACACCGCTTGTGACTGGTCATCATCTGGACATAACTCCACCATTCTTTGGGCCCAGTTATACTACATGAAAGCAAATTGCATAGTGGAACTGAGAAGTGTGGAGTTTTGTGAGAATAAAGAGCATTTGTACCACCCAGTTAAGACAGGAAGGGTCTCTTTAGAGTTTTTGTATTGGCTGTGACTCAGAGCCCCTCTAAATGACGACTTGATGAAATTTGGAAGAGTGTATCAAACCTTGTTACTTTATGAGTTCATTAAACAAAATTTTGTTTTATAGGGTACTTGTGTTTCTAGCCTTGAGACAGCACTTCCATTTTAGAATGCTAACTGCTTTGGGAAAAAAAACTTGACAAACTATTTAATCTAGTTTCAAAATTAATATGGTAAGGAGGAAGAGATGGTTCTACCTGAAATACAGACATTTAATATACATGAAAATAAGTTCCTCACCCTTCAGCCTATCTGCAAACTGGTTTAAAGAGTGCCTGAAGTTGCAAAGTTTTCATTTTGCAATATGAAGTATTTTGTTCTATGAACAACTGAGTAATCATTTTCAAAATAGTGAATATAGTGAAAAATAGTTTCTTTTCTGGAAAAAGGAAGATTGTTTATATTTGTCTACTGTATGTTAAAGTCAGATATCATGTTATTTTTCAAAATTATTAGTAACAGTAGAGTAACTGATAATTTGTTCATCTTGCCATTTGATATTTCAGATGATGCTCAGGAAATTGAGGGGTTTATGTGTGTGCAAGGATGCATTTATTATTATATCACAGAATCACTAGGTTGGAAGAGACCTTTAAGATCATCAAGTCCAGCCCATGCCCTAACACCTCAACTAAACCATGGCACTGAGTCCCATCTTTTTTTAAGCACATCTGGGGGTGGTGACTCCACCACCTCCCTGGGCAGACAATTCCAGTACTTTATTACTCTTCCAGTAAAAAACTTTTTCCTAGTATCCAACCTAAATTTCCCTTGGCGCAGTTTGAGACTGTGTCCTCTGGTTCTGTCAGTTGCTGCCTGGAGAAAGAGACCAACCCCCACCTGACTACAGCCACCTTTCAGGGAGTTGTAGACAGTGATAAGGTCACCTCTGAGTCTCCTTTTCTCCAGGCTAATCAACCCCAGCTCCCTCAGTCGTTTCTCACAGGGCTTGTGCTCCAAGCCCCTCACCAGCCTTGTTGCCTCCTCTGGACGCGCTCAAGCGTCTCACCGTCCTTCCTGAACTGAGGGGCCCAGAACTGGACACAGCACTCGAGGTGCGGCCTCACCAGTGCTGAGTACAGGGGGAGAATGACCTCCCTGGTCCTGCTGGCCACACTGTTCCTGATCCAGGCCAGGATGCCGTTGGCCTTCTTGGCCACCTGGGCAAACGACTGGCTCATGTTCAGTCAGCTGTCAACCAGTACCCCCAGGTCCCTTTCTGCCTGGGTGCTCTCCAGCCACACCATCCCCAGCCTGTAACGTTGCAGGGGGTTTTTGTGGCCAAAGTGCAGGACTCGGCACTTGGACTTATTAAACTTTATCTTATTGGACTCTGTCCATCCATCCAACTGTTCCTGGTCTCTCTGCGGAGCCCCCCCACCTTCCAGCAGATTAACACACGCTCCCAGCTTAGTGTCATCTGCAAATTTACTAATGAAGGATTCAACACCCTCATCCATGTCGTCAGTAAAAATATTGAACAGAACTGGCCCCAGCACAGACCCCTGAGGGACTCCACTGGTCACTGGCCGCCAGCTGGATGCAGCACCGTTCACCGCCACTCTCTGGGCCTGGCCATCCAGCCAGTTCTTAACCCAGCAGAGTGCTCCTGTCCAAACTGTGGGCTGCCAGCTTTTCCAGGAGTACGTTGTGGGAGACCATGTCAAAGGCCTTGCTGAAGTCCAAATAGACAACATCCACAGCCTTGCCTGCATCCACCAGGCGGGTCACTTGGTCGTAAAAGGAGACCAGGTTGGTCAAACATGACCTACCCCTCCTAAACCCTTGCTGGCTGGGTCTGGTACCCTGGCCATCCTGTAAGTGCTGTGTGATGGCACTCAATATGAACTGCTCCATTACCTTACCAGGTACCGAGGTCAGGCTAACTGGCCTATAATTACCAGGATGCTCCTTCCTACCCTTTTTGTGAGTGGGTGTCACACTGGCCAGCTTCCAGTCATCTGGAACCTGCATGTATTTAATATTTTTCATTCAAGGAATAAGTTAAATATCTGATTTCTTTTTCTATCGAGGGGAAATACTGACTAAGTTCCAGTGCTGGACATTTTAGATAGTAAATATGTTGTATACACATATTGAAAATTTCTGTGTCTTCACTAGAAGGAAGTGCATAGTCTCTCTAGTAGCTTGTTGCAGTGGCACAATCTATTGAGTGATACTGGATGCTACTGCCTACACATGCTGTGTAGGTACAGTGCTACCAATTCCAAATGATTCAAGAAAAAGTGCTCTTCCTCCTTAAGGTAACAAAGGTTTTATATGTAAGAATGCCTGTGGTGTCTTGGATTTGGAACTCCATGGACCTTTGACCCGGCCTATTAGAAAAAGTACCTTAGTGAGAACCCCTGAAGTGTGAAACAAAAGAACGTCATTACTTGAGCCACTGAGGTGTGAAACAATAGCATCACTATTCAGAAAACCAAGCCATCTGAGAGACAGAAACCAAATAATAGAATTAAACAATGAATTATTATCATAACTTGAAAACTAAGGTAGATGTAGATAAGTAGGTTACTGAAGTGCTATCTAGTAATTTTTTTTTCACTTGCTTCTCATTAATTTGACAAAAACTAGTGAGAAACTAAAGCGACAAAATTTGTGAGACACAATCCACTTAGTCAAGTTGAGAGGACTGTAAACACAATGTATGGTTCTGAAATGCCTGACTGATGTGATAAGAGATTAAATTAAATTTTTAAAAATCGAAGGCAACAGAGAGAGAGATGGTGAAGAGGGGGAGGGACAACAAACCATTAGTTTAACCTCCTGTGGTCCAAATTAATTCTGTCAGTTGGGCTTTGTGAGTAAAACTCATATAAATTCTCACTGTTCATTGTGTAGTTCATTAACAGAAATACAAAGCGACATGCTCATTTAAAATCCAATGGAAATAAAGGCTCTGATGACTACAGATAGGATAGAAGTAGTGGAAAGCATGCCTAAGATGACTGGGATTTCGAAACTAAGAAAGTATTATAGTTGAAAGTATAAAAGTAGGAAAGATAATCAGGACCTTCTAGTATATCTCATGAAGCAAGAAGAAATATGGAGTTATATTAAGGAACATGCAGAACTGACAAGAAGATCTACTTTTCATAAAATATTTGATTGAACTATGAAATACGTATTAAGAGTGACTAATTTAGTGATGTTTAAAACAATTTTTTCTTCATGTGAATAGGAAGGAAATAAAGGACTAGAAAAAATAAGAATGAAACTATTTCCAGGAGACATCCAAATCATACACTTTGGCTTTAGAATAAAATATCCAAATATTACTGTGTAGGAAGAGTTTAAAACAAGTTATTCCATATCTGATCACTGTAGTTTTTTGCACTGTTTTCCAAAGCCATATTTGGCAGGAGGACACCAGACTAGATGGATTCTTGTAGGATTTAGCCTATCAGCTATCCTAGGATTGTCACGGAACTACTTGAGGGAAACCATAGCAATAGCAGGGAACTTCTCTGAAAAGGGAACCAGTAAGAAGCTCTTGTCATTAACCTTTCACAAGGGCAAATGAATGCAGCCAAATTTTCAGTGGTCATGAAATAAGTTTGATGGCAATCCACTGCACCTTGTGAGTCCCAGAGTCAACTCTCTCCTGGGAAATTAATAAGGACGTACCAAACCTTAAAAACTTTCTGCCTCTGTAGACAAAGAAACATGAATGATTCTTGAACAAATACATGAGAACGTGTATCTGGCAAATGCACATTGGGTGAAAACTGTTTTTAACTTGTGGAAAGGCTGTTGGAGTATAAGATTTATTTCTTCAAGCATTACTATTCTAATAAAACACTGTTGATGCTATGATTGCAAAGATTTTTAAGATCATGTCTCAAGAAGTCACTCCAATCACGCTCTTAAAAGACTGGGATCAAATGCATCACTCTCTCCTGTAAAATGTTAAGAAATAGGAAAACTTGATAAATACATTGTCACAGAAAAGGTCCTGCCCCAGGTGTAAGATCCTATTGCTTTTCTATTCAAATTGCTATTGCTATTCTGTGGTCTCAGCTGAGTGTCTTCCAGGTTTTTTGTAGCTAAGCATCATTAGTGTTTGCTTTTATCTCTGGAAGGCTGCTTCCTGCCTTTTCTCTTCCTGTTGCCTTGCTTTTGACACTCTTTTTTACACTCTTTTTTTATTCCTTTTTCCTTTCCTTTCCCTTCCCCTGAACATTCAAGGAATGATTTTATCACCAGCTCCAGTAGCAGTGGCACCATGGACTCCAAGCACGCCTGGGCAAGCCCAGTTGACTGCTTGGTTATTTATGTCTCTGCTTGGCATTGCCTCATACTCCAGATTTTGGGACGATGACACAGTAATGATTGCCCTGTCTTTGTCCCTATGGGCATGTTTTGCCATGCGGAGATTCTTCAAGCATGTATCACAGAGTTTTTGTTGTAGCGCTGTCCTGGGTTGAGGCTAGCTGGATGCCAGGCACCCACCAAAGCTAGGTTCTCACTCCCCTCTGCAACTGGGCAGGGGAGAGAAAATAAAATCAATTCTTGGGTTGGGATAAGGACTGGGAGAGATCACTCATCAAATACTGTCATGGGCAAAACACACTCGAATTGAGGATATTACTCACAAAATCAGAGCAGGTAAGAAGTAAAATAAATCTTAAAAACACCTTCCATCCATTCCTCACTCCTTCCGAGCTCTACCTCCTCCCCTCAGTGGCACATGGAGACAGGGAATGGGGGTTACGGTCAGTTCATCACACATTGTTCCTGATGCTGATCTGTAGGATGAGTCCTTCCCCTGCTCCAGGAAACAGTTCTCTGCAAACTGCTGAATGTGGGTCACTTTTTTACAGTGTGCAGTCCTTCAGGCACAGCCTGCTCCAGTGTGGGGACCCCACAGGGTCACAAGTCCTACCACAAATCCTGCTCCTGTGTGGGCTCCTCTCTCCACAGTCCCCTGGCAGGAGTCTACTCCAGCATGGGTTTCCCATGGGTTCACAGCTTTGTCTTGGGCATTCACCTGTTCTGGTGTTGGTCTCTTCCATGAGCTGCAGATGGATCTCAGATTTCCAGTGGACCTCCATGGGCTGCAGGACAGCCTGCTTCACCATGGTTCTCACCTTGGGCTGCAGAGGAATCTCAGACCTGGAGCACCTCCTTCCCCTCCTTTTCCAATCGTGGCGTTAAAAGAGTTGTTCCTCTCCCGTATTCTCACTCTGCTCTTGTCTGGCTGCAATTTCATCTGCACAATAAATTTTTTTTTTTCTTCTTAAATATGTTATCACAGAGGTGTTGCCACCATTTCTGATTGTCCCAGCCTTGGCCAGTGGCACATCCATCTTGGAGATACCTGGCATTGGCTCTGCTGGACATGGAGGGATCCTCCAGCAGCTTCTCAGAGAAGCTACCCCTGTAGTCCCCCAGTACCAAAACATGGCCATGCAAACTCAATACAAGCACACACAAAAGACAGATATGATTTAAGGAGCTTCTAGGCTAAACATTTGTGTTCTCAGCACCCATAATAAAACACCTGAGGAATAGCTTCTGAGGAATCACACCATCCAGCAGTTGCTGGAAGAGATACTCATTAATGCTGAATTGTCATTCCTTGATTTCTTGTTTGTGTCTTTAAAAATTCTGTATCTTTCAAGTTAGTGGTTTTCCTCTTAAAAGACCTAAACTTGTCTGAACAGTGCAACCTCTGACTGGCTTCACTTTCTTTTCTTGTGTGACTCAACTCTACAGCTTTCCTTAGGGCTTTCTTACAAGTGATGGCCTAACCCTTGGGAGGGGGAAGAGGATAGTAAGTCACTACCCAGCAGCAGTCAAGCAGACCCCATTCCAGATAATTAGAACTGGTCATTCCAGATGCTCTTTTCCAGGCAGAATAGTGAATGCCTTTCCTTTCAGCTGAGCATACCAGTTGTCATGCATGACTCTGCTAGTGTTCAGTGTTCTCAGATGAAACACATGACTTCTACCAAAGGCATTCACTATTCTGAATCCTTGTAGGAAAAGTGAAGCAAAATTACATACATCTCGTTTGTTTCAAAATACTTATACACATTCCATCACCACCTGTCTTTCCTTCTGCTTTGAAGTCTTGACAGACTGATAAATGTTTCTTTAGAGGTGAAATTAGAGTAACAAACAATTTTATATGCTTTTAAAATCTTTGCCTTGTGCAAAGGGTTCTTGAGACTAAAGTGCTTATCAGGTCACTGCCAATTAAAACTGTGATCTCATGCATGAGTTGCTAGGGAAAACACCATACAGACCACACATCACAAAGGCTCCTTGTTACTATGAAACTGTTGATAAGGACTTCAGGAATGGAGGGACAGTGCAGCCAATCATCCTGTAGACACGTGATCCTGTCTGCCTCAGGCAAATACTAGGACTGGTAGACCTTTATGAACCAGGATTCACAAAAGGTCTGCTCTCCAGCAGGCAGCAGTGGACAACAGACCCGGCCTCTGTCATGTCCAGAAAAATCCTGTAAACAGATGAAGTTCTATCAAAACAAAACAAAAAAACACCCAAACCCCAAATCCCTGCAAAATTAAGAGTTTCCTCAGGCTGAGTGATTGGTCTGTGCCGATCTCCTGATACAGGACTGAAGATGTCAGTACATTTCCCTTAGATCTGACATTGGCTAAGGCATTGATAGTCCCTCATCCAGTGGGGAAACTGAGGGCTGAGCATCTTCTGTGCTTCTTCCATTTCTTAAAAAGGAATGAATACCATCAAAGCGTTCAACAAGCACCTAAAACGTAAAATCCCAATAAAGATTCAATAGCCCTATATGGTAGAGAACTTTGTAAGCAAAAAAGACTCAACAATACATGATTTCATCATACCAGGACCTTTTCACAGCCAAAAATCTGTAGACAGCAAGTATTAAAAAAACAGGTAAATTCCCAGTTCTGTAGTACTGCCAAAAAAGGAAGGTTAACTGGTTCTAAAGGATGCATTAAGGTTTCCAGTATTAAAGCAAACCAGTGCACCCCAGAAAAGAATGGGAAGATTACATATATAAATATAATCTCTTCAGATTTTTTGCAGTGCTCAAAATACTTGCATATCAAATAACCTGTATATTAGGAATGAATAGGCTATACCCTTGTTCACAAAATCTCCATTGCTTTACAGTTACTTTGCGTGAGAGACCAGAATCTTCCTGTTTTACTAGAGCATTGCACTGAGGGAGTTCCCTCTGTTACTGAAAAGGGACTGTCTCCAGCCATTGGCTTTTTCTTCTTTCTTACTCTTTCAAAGAAGAAGCTAAAAATATATATGTGGTTTTTATAATTCTACCACAGAAGTTAGAGCAGGGATGAGAACTCTCATAAAAGGCCAGAGCAGGCAAACCATTGGAAGTATTACAGAACCACAAAACACAAACTTTTATCCAGCTCAGAAGTGAAGGCTTGCATAGGCATGCCATGCTTTACATTGGCAAAACCAATGAGGAGCATTCCAGTAGCCTTATACAAATGAGCTGAGCAGACACTGCAAAGTTAAAGCCTTAGCAGGCTCAGGTTGAACCAGGGGAGGTTTAAATTGGCTATTAGGAAAAATTTCTTCACAGGAGTTGTCAAGCTTTGGAACAGCCTGCTCAAGGAAGCGGATGAATCACCAGCCCGGGAGGCATTTATAAGTCATGAGGATGTGGCACTCGGACATGGTTGAGTGGTGGACTTGCCAGTGTTGGGTTAACAGTTGGAATCAATGAACTCAGAAGCCCTTTCCAACCTGAATGAATCTACAGGATACACTCAAGAAATACTCAAAAATACCCCTACCAAGTTCTTGACAGTGGTGAGAGTTTCTGACAACAAAATATGAAAAAACAACATACCCCAGGGAAAAGAAGAAAGCTACAAAGTTCCAGCATGCTTCTACAGCATCAAATGTTATTTTTTATAGCTAAATAAAAAAAAAGCAGATGCAAGAGTGGTCATGTAAAGAAAATAGTTATTTAATATTAAGATAGCAAAAGGTTGGTTGGTTACATTAATGCCAAAAGGACACCACATAAATGATTGTCAAAGCAGCTTGGCCCTATGTTCCTAGGAATTTTTAAAAAGCCATCTATTTTTGAAAAGGTTAAAGCAATTTTTATTCCTCTAAAACTGATATGAAGAAGATATTTCTGTATTTTATTTTTCCTCTACACAATGCACGTTCAATAGCAAGGAGAGCCAGGGAATTAGTATCTTCTGATAAGAGATTATCTAGTTCTTTGAGGAAAGTCAGATTATTTCGGATTTTATGTCATATTTTTACACTTACGTTAAGAATCAGTCCTTCATAGAAACAGGCATAGCAAAGTTTAATGAGTATAAAAATACAAAAACTTGACACATTAAATTGTACAAAAGATACACTAGCACTAAATGAGGCAACTGTATCCATACAAAAGCCGAAATTTACAAATGACTCATACTACTGAAATGTACAAGTGCCATGGGACATTCTTTAAGACTTGGTATTCCAATAAAGAAACAAAACCAAAACCAAGAGCAGTAATTATGTACTAGTGCCTACTGCCTAAATTTAAAAGCCATATCCAGAATACAAATCAAAAATAACTACCTGACTTCCAATATCACAGAGGAGAAAAACAAGGACTAAAAAACTCCCTCCATTTTTAAATTGTGAAGACATAGTACCTAGTAAACATTGGCTAATGTTGATCTGTTGGATTAGAAACATCCCCACAGTATTTTACAGAACCTAGACGCAAACTTTAGGTAGTTCTAAAGGCAGTTAAGCTTAAACAACATACAGACCAACAACAACAACAACACATTATCAGTGTTATTAATATGGATTTTTTTTTTATTATTTGGACTACTTAATTTCAGAATGTTACATTGGCCAGTGCATTAATGGAAAGCATTGCCATTTTGATTCTTTAACCCATTTTCATTAGGGTTAATACAAAGCCCTTGGAAATGCCATTTATTTTGCTTTCATTTAATCAACTGACTACTGCATATGGCAGGGAACCTACAGATGCTAAGAAACACAAGATCAGTTATAGAAGCAGAGACAAACAGGCACGGGGGAGTCAAGAAAGGGCATAGTCCCTAAATAAACACATACTTTAAAGGAATGTGGCTCTCATATACAGCTCATAGTTTTAGCTACATTAGAAGAACATTGCTTTATATAACAAAAATGTTAAAGAGGTCACAAAAGGAAAAAACCTCTAAAGAGAAGGAACTAGGATGTAGTAAAGACTAGTTTGTTATAGAAAACAAAAAGTCTGTAAAGATAAGAGAAAGGAGGACAACAAAAGGAAACATAAAAACTTCCCATCTGTCAGAGAACTTCTTTAACTGTCAAATTAAAATTCTGGAGTAGAAAAAAGGAACAGAAAGTAAGAAGCTTAAATAATGTTGCCATTATCATATCTGAAACAAAATACTCGTACCAGAAGTACTTCAGCCAGAAGATTCACGCAGTATATTAAGGACAACCGAGTTTTAAAGGCATTCCACAAAAATAGCCTCGAATTAGACAATTCAGTTTTTATTTGCAGTCTGCCTTTAGATAGTCTAACTCAAGTTTTGTTGTATATCCTAGGGATCCGTGTTTCATTCAAATACTGTAGAATTAAGGAGCAACTTCCTTTATCTAGCAGCTGCTAAAAGCTTTTAAACAACTGCAAAATTGTTTTTATCTTTGTGTACTTGAAAGTTTGAACTCTAAACACAACACTCAAATACTTCAGTGCTTTCATTAGGAAATACCATCATAAACTACTCAAGATACAAATGCCAGGTTTTATTTATTATTATACACAGAATAGATAACAAGATACTACTTTCAAATAGCATTGATACGCTTTCTTCAAAGTATTTGGACCAGAGCTGCTTATACACTAATTTTACTGTTACTTTCCCATGGAAGAAAAATCAAATAGATTCTGTCCAACTGGCCTAACAAGAATCCAGAATACATTTTAGACCATTTTGATGTATCTTACGTGAACCAAACGTACAACTGATTAGATATACAGCCAGAATTCATATGATGTCCTACTTAGAGCTTTCTCTGGTACACATATTCAAGAAGTTCAGTGAAATTTCATCTGGGATTAAGAGCACCTAGAGCCAAAACTTTGTTTTCAAACTACTGTATTTCTTTTTCCAGACTATTTACAAGACTACTATATAAGGACTAGTCATCTTTTCCAAGAGGTTTTAGTTTTTTACTCATGTAAGAGGCATCTCTGGGCAGTTTCACAGGTAACTGAACAAGCAGGAGACAGACATTTACATTTAGTCTTGCTAGTAAAATAAGGCTTGGGGAAGGATGTGAACTGTCTGTCATGCGTGTGCCCTAAATGCATACATATGCTATGAAATGCACAGTTTATACCCTAGAAATGAAAGCATAACTCTTTATCATTTAGCAATTTTGCATGTTTACAAAAAACATAGCAGTATTTCAAGTTGTCAGTACCCATTGCATTTCTGTTATCACTTGCTGTTCCATCTTGATGTTCACTCTGCCTATTAGTTATTTTACAGTTATTTTAGCAGATAACTGTACTCCTGTTTCTAGAAAATGATTTAATTATAAAGAAGAAACAAAATGCAGTTTTTCCACAGTTGTCCTGTCACACTTGTTTGTAAGCGTGTAAAAGATATTGAAAGTATGACGTGTAAGCAAAGCCTTTTTAAAGAAAATGGAAATATATTGTTTAATTCTTTAATGTGTTTGTGTCAACAAAACAAAGAAAGTTCATAACTACTTCCTTACACTTAAAACCAGTTTCAGTGCTAAACACAGGTAGTACCCATCCTTTTAAAAGGCACCATACCAGAGCTTCAGAAATGCAAAATTTTCATCTTCACCTTTGTAGTGATTAGAGACTTTCAGCCTTCTTCTTATAACTGTCTAGGATGCTGGTCAAGTCTGACAATAGATCTTCAGACATGAAGTCTTCATAGTCTTTGTCAATTTTCACATTCTGTTCATCAAGGTATTTCTAGAAAAGGAGTACAGAAAGCTTTATTAGCTCTATCACATGGTCTGTGTTGTACTGATTCTGCTGAAGCATTTCAAGTAGTCATTGCAGAGATTAACTGCTTTCAGTTAAACACTTTCCTGAAAGACATCTACCAGAAGCAAGTTTAACCTAACAGGATGTTACTGCTGAAACTTAATGATCAATTCTGATTATTTATACCAAAGGTTTTGTTAACAAATTTAACTAGAATCCATGGACTGAATATCAAATTTTAGCTTACCACTATAGATGCTATATGAGTAGCAACCGTTTCTATAAGGCGACTCAAGTTATCACCAATTTTTCTCTTTTCTTCTGTTGTTGTTTGCAAAACAACTTGGTATCTAAAAGGTAAAGATACTCAGAAGGTCATGTCTGTAATTAGAGACTTCCTGACATTTAAAACAATCACTCCAAGTTGATCTATCATCATGTTTAACCATAATTTTTTTTATATTAGTATTAATCTGAACCAAGTTACAGTATATTAATACTCAACTTAAAAAAAATGGATACATGCTGAAACAACTTTATGTTACATTCAAGAGAATATCTTTATCCTTAAAAACAAAAATAAACAAGGCAAAAATTTAAGTTACAAGTCTTACTGTCGTTGGAGATCATGCAATTCATTTGTGGCTTCACTGAGACCTTCATTGACACCACTCTCAAGTAACTGTTTATGCTTCTTTAATGACTCCAGCTCATTTGCACATTTTTGCTCTTCCTCTTCTATCTCCTATAGTCATAAGGTAAGTGGAGAAAAAAACTGCATTGTTGAGGAATATTTTTAATTTTTTTTCTTCTTTCTATTATTACCCGATTACATCCTAATGCTTGATTCAAAATTCACACAAGTAACTCCAAATTCAGAACTGAAAAAGCCACCCTCAAGGACATCCCTCCCAAACCTAAAGTTTCAGGTATTTTCTGTATCATCCCCATCCCAGAATAAGCCTAACCTTCTCTTTGCTCCTTTAACCATATTTAAAGGCCTGTGTTGCAGCTATTTTCCCTTCAGAGTTAAACTCAAAAAGTGCTGCTTAGATAGTCTAAATAGCTTCAAGATGGCACATCACGAACAACTGTTTCTAGATTAAAAAAATAAAATCGCATTTGAGTAGGAAAATAGCTTTTCCTTTTTGTGTCTGAAAGAGAGTATGATTCCAAGTAATCAGCTCTTCAAGGAGAATGACACTGTTGACGCTATACAATCCACAAAACCAAACAAAATTCTGCCATCAACTCAACATGCAATTCTGGTAGATTACTGAAACATCATCCTTCAAAAATAATTTTAATACTTAAGACTTACAAACAGTATTTTAAAAATTACAAGGGGAATTACATGACTATGTCATATTATAAACATCAGGTGGCAACTGTGTATTTTATGAGCTTACTTTTAGAGAAAGCTACATGCAAGAACGCAGATCAAAAGTGGTTTTATGTGATTATGAAAATATAAATTAATTGCCTTTAGCCAACTCAGCAGGTATTAGGAGTGAAATAACCCTGTTTCATGGCCATAGCACACGAGTTTGGATTTACAAAAGCATATATGGTAAACACTAGCTTGGTTCAAAGAACATTTTTCTGCAGGGCACCACAGCCCCACCAAAGCAGTGTTGTCAGAGAAGTTGGGAAATACCAAAATAGTCACTCAGTTGTTAACAGAGAGGGCTATGTTTTGTTGCTAAACTATAAGTGGGCAAAAGCACATGGACTGCTCTCGTGCTGGGAAAGGAAGCTGAAGCAAGCAACAGTTTCAGATCATTAAAACATTTAATGTGCTTTTGGTCAATCAACATTTTTCTTAGTTTTTACAGAAGCTGATTAAACAAGTTTACTAAAAACCATAAACGTATTTATTATGTACAAATTGATTAGACAGGGCAGATTTTGTTAATCCTAAAATCTTCAAGCATGTGGTCTGAGACATCCTGAGGTTACATGATTGCTGCTGCTTTTATTACTGGATGCAGTAATTTATGATTTACAGGATTTGCTACAGTATGATGCCAGGTTCTCTTACATGAAAGGGAAAACTGATTCACTTAAGGTAGGAGTCAAATTGCTTTTCTGAAAAGAATGAAAAATCCTGTAAGAGGAAGGGAAGAAGGCAAAGGCAGAGGCCCAAACAAAAATGCAAACCAAAAACTAACTATAAATATGAAGATTCACGATAAGGGTATCATTAAGGGTAAGATGCCATCAACCTATAAGAAGTTTTACCTTAAGCTTCTGATGGTAAAGATCATCCAGCTTTTCAGCTTCTTCTGTCAGCATTTTCACACTCCTTTTCTTGTCCTCTAGCATTACATTCACCTATCATGAAAACAACCAAGGAAATATGGTTCAAAAAGAATTCCAACACACAAATCCATGCCATCACAAACAACATCTGGTAGCTCACAAAAAAAAAGTTAAACTAGGCTAGGCTGGGATGGCATTACCGTTCTTCATAGCAGCCTGTATTGTTCTTTGTTTTGGATCAGGGGCTAAAACAGCATTGGTAACATACCAATGTTTTGTTTACTGCTGAATAGTGCTAGCGCAGCATTCCATGGCTTTCCATATCTCCCAGGACACCTCACTGAGTAGGGTAGGGATAGGCAAGAGATTGGCAAGTGCACAGCCAGGCCAGCTGCCCAAAAGGACATTCCATACCACATAACATCATGCTCAGCAATAAAAACTGAGGTAAAGGTAGAAGAATGAGGAAATAAAATTCGCCTTCTTTCAATCCATCCTGAATCCAATATTGCTAAAGATCTTCCCTATGATAATTTGTCAGTAATGGTAAGCCACACACTTGACTGGAATGGGCAACTTATTAAAAACAAATACTTCCAATATTTCCAATGTTTATGGTCAAATATACGTAAGCTACATAAACTTTAGTTCGGGGAATACACAATATTTCAACCAGCAAAGACCCCAATTCTTAGAAAAACTTTTAGGCTCCATCACAATTAAAGCAGTTTTCTCACAGCTTCTCCCCCTTTACTTGTCCTCAGAAAAACCCCAACCAATCCAACAAACGAACCTAAACAAAAACCAGCCCACCACACTACACTTCACCCATGCAAAAGGTAAAATGAAAGCAGCAGATAAGGTTTTAGGGTTGGTATCTTAGTCCTAATCTTCATTACTCAACACACCTGTTCCAAAGTATCTTCCAAAGTCATTTTCCGTTGAGTAGCTTTACTAATTTCTTCCTCAGTCTCGTTGATGATCTCCATGAGGGGAGCCTGTGATACACATACAAGAAGATCTGGCTAATGCAATTTGCTTATTTGAACCAAGATGCACCCCAGTACATATTTTCCTTCTATTTTTTTTTAGGCTATTGCATTTCCATACCAAATTTCTTTCATATACTACAATGTCGTTACGGTGACCCATCACAGAAGATTTTTAATGACATTTCATTGTGAGATTGAGAGACATTTCCAGCATTTCCAAAGAAACACATTTTTTTTGAGTGGTAACTAAAGCCTTCAGTGCTGACTCTACTTACCTTGATCTGAGTTCTGTATTTGACTAGGCAACTTGGTCCTGCCTCAGGATTAAACTGAATCTCAAAGTCGTGGCCTTTGGAATTCTCAGCACTTACTGGAATTAATTTCAGCTTTCGAGCCAGTTTATGATACTCTGCCAGTTGCATTTCAATCTGCTCAGAGGAGAAAAGAGCAGAAACAATGAAAGAGATACAAGTGAAAAGCTTTGCAAAAAGTATTCATATCATACTTTAAACAAGTTCTTGAGTTGCTCTGTATAGACAGGATTCCTTGCTACACCACAGTATTCAAGAGCTGTATGTAATGCCAGTCCAGCAGTTTGCTGGATTAGGTATTGTTTTATGATTCTTTCAGAGCTTGCTCAGTGAGGTTTCTCAGTGTTTATAGCTGACACTGAACAGTATCATCTGTGGTTTTCCATATTCATCTGCCATAATTTTTCCTCCCTCAACTCTTTGAGAACTAGCTGATAGGGAAGTAAAACATGTTGGAAAATACTAAACCAATGATCAGTCATGTCAATATGCCTTCTCTCTCATTCGTTTTGACAGGAAATGCCACACAGCCATACATCCTTATTACAAACTAACTTGAACATGCCTCTAAACAAAGCTGATTAAATGCTCTAATTTCTAATTAATGAGTGCTATTCACATACGAACATTAAAGAACTCAGGTTTTTTTCCAAGTTTATGTGTTTCATACTTGCACATGAAGATTTAAGTTAATACAAGTGCTTGCTAAAGGGTAACCCTGCCAAATATATTTGAAACTTTTTTCTTTAGTTTTCCAACTGGCAAAGCAGAAGTTTTTAAATCCCATCACTTACAGGACTATATATTTTCATTCTGTTTGAAGGGGTTGAACTTGGCCCTTGAAAGATGTTACAACTTCTACATAAAGAACTAATCAGGCCCTAAATGCGTGCAAAGCTATTGATTCAAATTCACTAGTTTTGCCTTACTTCCTTGCTATGAAGTATTAACATTAGCCTGAAAATACTTGTGTTATTAAAGCAATTATATGCTAACGTTATCAAAGCTCTTAATGCTATAGCAGTGAGAGCTGACAGTGCTGCATATTCTAGCTACGTCTCTTATAATGGAGAAAAATGGAGAATACATTTCCATTAAGCACAAAATAGAAAAAGGGAAAGAAAACAAGAAACATTTTTCAGAGATATTATAAACAGAGGCCACTCTTGTCAGTTTTACCTGGTTAGATACGTGTATGGTGTTGCTAGATTATTTAGGAAAGAAGTTAGCAATACTCAAATTTTAAGCTTGCATGATGAAAACTGACAGCCACCTCAGAGTAGTGGGGTTTTCACATACCGCCTCTTTATTCCTAGCATATTTTAGCTCTTCATTCCACAGCTGATGTTCTTCTGCTTCCACTTCCTTAGTCAGCTTATTAATGGTTTGCTGCAGCTCATTTCTCTCATGATTTATTCTCTCAATGTCCGCAACTGAGTACTTTTGGTTATCAAAGATATGCTGGAGCCGGGCATTCTCCTGCTTCATTGCTTCTACTTCCATTTCTAAGTTCACAAAACATTTGTGAAATGGACATAAAATAGCAGCCTATATACACAAACCTAACCTCTGTATTTTATGAGTAAATAACAATTATTTATTATATATCATTATTGTTTCATTACTCTAATGTACAAACAGCTATTAGACAAAAAAAAGCTTTATTAGCCATCGATTCAGGAAAGTTTATTTGTAGCATCATCATACTCCAAGTACCTCACTCTGTCCTCAAGCTAAGAACTACAATTATTTTAAGACTATTTCTAGCTTCACTGTCCTGACTGTGATCAAGGGCTCCTTACCTGTTGTCTCAACTTCATCATTAACACTTTCCAGTTTTTGATCAAGGATGGCTATATGAGATTCCAGATTAGCCAAATAAGCCTGGTATTTCTGGACGTCTGCTTGAAGAGACGATTTCACGTTTCGTAGCGTTACTCTACGATCCTAGAAAATGGGTAAAAAGAACAACCACCCTTAGATGAATATAAAATAATGACTTCATTTTCTAGAAAAGACCATAATTGGTCAATATCAATAGCACAAATATAAAACTAAAGAACTTTAATGATTTTTTACCTCTATGACAGCTGAGTCAAGTCAAGCACCTTTAAAATAACAGCAAAGAAGGCCGAAAAGATTCTTGCATTTCAGCATTAAGTACATCATTTGCATCAGACACTGCATTTAGAAAATTCTTACTATGGGTAGTTCACAACTTAACTCTAATTATATACAAAGGGAAGATAAAGCTAGGACATGGAAAGCTGGGAATAAACCCAGCACATTTTGCAGAGTTGGCAGAAGTCTCAATTTGCCACCTGCACAGCCACTAACCCATTTTTAAACTCATGATGCATTAAAAGCAGAGTCCAACTCTTCAAGCAAAATATTTTCCCTAACGTATATTGTTACTACTGAATCCCATACCTCATATCAACACATTTGGAAAAGATAATGTCGAAATTTATATTAAAAGAAAGTGGTTGAAGTATTTTATTAATATTTCAGTCAATACAAGACCATATTACCTGGAAATATCTGCACATTATCAAACAAATAGTGACTGAAGACTCCACAGAAAATGCCTTGTTCTATAATGGTATAGAGTGTAAAAACCTGACCTAATTAAAATCTCAAAGCACTGAAAATAATTTTCTATTTGTTATGTATCATAAGTATCTTCATTCAGAAATGGTCAATAATATAAAATTCAACTCCACCATAAAAGCAGAGACACAATTTACTAACCGGCTCGCTTTCCTTTTCTTTTTCTAGTCTTACAATCTCTTCTTGAAGTCTTCTGTTGTCAGATGCTAAACTTTCTATCTGGAATTGATCTATATTAAATAAATCCTCTGTGGGAGAGAGGAAGAAAGAGTGGGGTTACAGATTAGTCTCACTTAATATCACCACCTAATCTGAGTATCTGAACTTTAGCTTCAGTACAGTAAATACCCATTATCTGGACAATTATTTTACACTAAAGAAATAACTAAAACCAACCAAGAAACTCACCAGAAAAATCTTTTATTAAACTGCAACCAGACAAAAATCCCAAAACAAACAAAAAGAGAAATGGGTTTCTCAGTCCTCATGTCAAAAAGAGTTTGAAGTTACTCCTAAGAGTTAAAAGTTTCCAAACTCTCATGCAGCCCACACCACAGGATAGTATACAAATCATTATACCTTGTGAAGTTAGAACAGGTCAAACTTATTCAACAACCTCTTTCTTATCCATATACTTCCTTGCCTCTTGGGACATCTTTTCCCTAAATTCACTTGGCCTTTGCCAAACAACGGGATGATTAGTTTATCCTACTAATATCCAGTAACAGTAGGTAGTGGTAGGCTTGTGTCCTCTCCAACTGATGGCTCCAGTTTGCAAACAAAGGGCCCTTAGTCTGGCTTTTCAATGGAGACTAAAGAAAGTAAGATATGTTTTTCTTCCTTGTTCTCAAATTCTGTTTGTATTCCTGTAGGTGGTGAAATAAGTGAGTCAAAAAAAATCTAATTTTCCACCTCCCTGAAGACAAACACAGGTGCATGCTGAATCATATACAGCAACCCTCACAACAGAATTTGGAACTCCTGCAGACTCTTTTCAGTTTTCAAAAGCTAAACTTTCTTACTTATCAGGTGTGCATCCTCTGACAATAATTTTCTTTTTTTTTTTAATTGTTAACTTTATCAGACAGAAACAAGAGTCATCTGCACAGACTGAATTCGTATCTGAAGAACTGTATACTGGTTTTCTGTGACAAAGCCATTAAAAAACCAGGTGACACAGCTACAGGTGATAGCAGATAATGACCTATCCATCTGTACTGCTAAAAATACATTTAAAAAAGAGAGAATTAAGTTGAAGTAACTGAAAGGTACTTAGGAATTTCGGGTTCCCTTACCTCAGATCACTTTCACTTGTAAACTGAACAAAGTGATGCTAGGAGAAAAGAAACCAGTAACACAATTGAATACTTAACTAAGACTTGAAAACTTACTTAATTTTGACTGCACTTCAGCATCCAATTCTTCAAAAGTATCTCTCCCTTTCATGAAAAGCTCATAGCACTTCACAGTGTAGTCCATGAAAAGCTGAAAACAATTTAAAAATTTTCATTTCAACCATTCCAAGGCCTGTAAAATATCTGGATAGTCTAAAGCAGCTCAATCAGTGGAATTAAATAGACACCAAAAATATCTTTCACTGCTTTGATTGTACTTTTGTAAAATTCAACTTTTTTCCTCCCTTCGAACATAGAATGTCAACAGATTATATTCAGGCAGAAAGAGGCACCTATAATTCACATTAAGAAAGGTCTGGAAATGCTGTATTTATCTGGGTTATTCAACAAAGATTGTAGGTACAATATTTAAGAATTTTTTATCTTGATGCATATGATTCTCTCAGCCTAGTTTATGGAAACTGTAGATCTGTTTACCAGACCTCTTCAGTAAATATGACCATTAAATTTCAGATCTGCAGATGTCAAAGAACTAATCTAGAATTAAATGAAGGTTACCCAAAAAGAAATTTGCTAGACACTAAGTTACAGATGTTTCAGAAGCAATTACACCAGTATTGTGAATTTTGTATCAACATATATGCATAAGTATCAGTGTAGAAGAACATATTTAGTTTAAAAGCATTTTTACTTGCCAACCATCAGGTTGCAACCTTAGCCCAAAATCATGATTTAACTTGACTTTTGCAATTTTCTAATTAAATGTTTTCACTTATAATGCAAACCCTTCCAAACACCTGTTGCAAGTTAACACTGAGTTAAATCTGAGTAGTACTAATAATCTATGATAAATTAAAATGAGAGCAAGCTGTTGGATTTTTAAACGCCTGAATGACATTGCCACCCTATTTTGTGGCTCAGGAATAAAACATTACAACCAATTTTTACATATGAAACTGAGCAGATATTGGCAGAAGCCACTATATTTAGAATTAAGTCACTGTCTTTACACTGCACTGCTGTAATCCTCAGAACTCTTGAGTGCTAAAGCAAAATATACCAGAAGCTCAACTAAAACAATGAACAGCATAATGATTCCCTTTCTGCACAAAGGAGAACTGAAACAGTAGATACTTGGAGAATAAAGCATTTCTGTTTAATACCCAGTCTTCACCAATAGACTGGCCATGATGCCTGCTCAGGAAATAGCTGATCAGGCTTTTTTATCATGCTACTCCACTTCCTGGAAAGCGTTATGAATATAAAAAGGAAGAGAACCTATAAATACATGACACAACAATCTAAACTGTATTTAAATTATGTTGTTACAGCACACAGCAAAATTCAGTTGAGCAATCTGATTCTAATTTGCTTTTTTATGGTACCTTATTATGTACAATTCCATCATCTGTCTCTCCTCCCCAGCTCTGTCCTTCATCAAATGATGGGGCATTTTCCCTGATCACAGTGTACAGCTGAGAAACAGAGGTGTACACACGAAGAGCATATGTGAAGACATCCATTAGTTTTCATATTGGTTTCATGATAAGAAGCACAGTAACATTGGATTAGGACTTCAGCAAGCGGGTTGTAATGAGCCTGTATTGAGTTGACTAAACACACTGGTAAAGAGGCATGAACTGTACAGTCAACACTGCCAAATTGTCTTGTCTTTTCAGCAAAAAAGGACAGGATTTTCATGGGTGCTCAAATCAGCTGTGGTGAACTTCTGTCACAGAGTCCAAATTTTGCTCATACCTGATCTGGCAGTAACAACAGTTCCCACTATTAAAAAAAAAAACCAAAAAACAACAAAACCCCAAACCAACAGAAACCAAAATTAAATAAAAACACCCCACCCAAACACAAAACTCACCACTCTGTATAAGGATCATGGGACATTTGAATAATTTCAATTGAAAATTCCACCCTTAGACTTCAAATTTAGGAGAGAATGGCAGACGTCACATTTGCACTGAAGATATATGTTCTATACAGTGATTATACCCATTAACTTCTCACATTTAATGTATGTATAAGTCAGTACTTCCCTGCCTTTTTTTATACATGAATTTATCCAGTGCATACATTTAAAGAAAAAAATTATCATAATATAACATGAAAAGCTCAATTTAAAAGTTACTAAAACACAAGGCTACAGGTCAGCTCCCAGATGACAGCTAAGAACACCTACCGTTTTTTTTACAAAAAAGGTTTTATGTTAAACAAGGAGATTTGTAGAAAATATTTACTAGATCTGTATTGAAAATAACACTCCAGCCTGGAAAGTGGAAATACTTATCTTAAGACAAATGTTACCTTGACACAATCAATTAACCAAACCAAAGCTGCCACAATCTGAGGCCAGGTGTGTGGCGCACCCACGGTGTACATGGAGCTTTTTGACAGAGCAAAGGGGTACCTATAAGGCCAAAGAAAATACATTTTTAATAGCTGTGGCAAATAGTGATGAAAACAAACCAGTACATTTTGAAAATAAAGCAGTACATTTTTATATGTAGACGATGGCACAGAAGGAAGAGCAAATTCAATTGTGCTTTATACCGTACATCAAAGGAAGTAAGTCAAGTTCTTACAGCACTATTTTATTCAATAATCATGGGTTTCTCATTTTGTGATTCATAGAATATCTCAGTTTGAAAGGGACTTCTAAGGATCAACAAGGCCAATTTCCTGCTCCTCACAGAACTGCCTACAACTAAACCATATGATCAAGATTGTCATCCAGATGCTCCTTGAACTCTCAAAAGGCAGCTTAAAGTGAGTTGTCAGAATTAGTCATTTTATCCAGAATTACACTCTTGGTGCAGCAGAGTGTAATCCTTTTCAACATTTCAAGCTAGGTCAGCAGTTTCAAATGTTACAGATTAAAACAAAATTTTATTAAAATGCCGAGAAGTAAACAAAACAGATTTACACCTACATTTAAGGAGCCCTGGCACTTTCACACCATCACGGGTTCAAATCTACAGGAGTAAAACACTTTTTTTTTTTTTTTAATGAGACTGAAAATGCACAATTATCAACAGGCAGAGGATTTTCTTTCTTGGAAAGCATTGGGGAGTTAATGATTTCAAACACTGAACAAATTCAGCTATAAACCACTCAGCTAGTACAACATTGTACTTTTAGAGTCTCATCTGAATAAAGAAACCTATCCATTCTCTCCAACTATCAATGCAGAATTCTTGGCTTTTAAATTTCTAGCCGTAGTATATCTATTTAGCCCAGGAGACTAACAATAATCATCTTACCCAAGGTCTTTAAAAACTTTAGGAATTTCCTCTTCAAATTTTGAGTCAGGCAGTTCATAAGAAGGGCAGAGGAATCTATAGATAAAAGTGAAGATCTTTAAAAAGTCCTTAACTGATGGAGATTGTAGCGATTTCATGGAAACATTATGGGCATAAGCATTCTCAACGAGGAACTGTGGAAAAGAATCATGGAACACCAGTCACTAAATAAAACTTAGAGTTGAAACCAAGAGAAATAAACATTTCAATTAGTACATTTTACACCTCATAACATACATGCAGAATAAGTTAATATGTTACCTCACAAAGCTTCTTGATACATTGTTGGATGAATGTCTTGTCATGAAGGGGCCTGGGATCCTTTATCTTTTCTGTCCCGAACACACCGTACTGGCTGTTGCGTGATCCTCCAGCCCCACTCGCTCTAAGGACAGACAATAAATACAGGTCTTGTGACAATACATATAAAGAACTCTCTTCATGTTTAAATCACAACAATTGCTATTTTTATGGTTTTTTTGCATTTGTTATACGAAGTGATATACTTGAAGTTTTCTCTTAATTTAAGGTGATTGGAAAAACATCATCAACCTAGAAGCCATAATGCCACATGTACAACAAAGGGATTACTGCATCCCAGATGAATACTTCCTTCATTTTATTGAAAGAAATAAATTTTTAGAGAGCAGAAAAATACTCCAAAGATGAAAAATAAAATCATGTTGCTGACTGTAAATAAAGACTAAAACATTTAAGGAATATTTAAAAGGAATAGACCCCTGCAACATTGAGGTCCTATGAAAGAAGATACCAACAACAGTTCATGACTGCAGAGAGTTATGAACTAAGCAGAAAGATTATAGATTTTTGAAAGGTTTGTATCTTAGAGAGAAGAAACTAATACAGAGTATATTTCAGATGTCATTCTTCCTTAAACAAGAAAAATGTATCGAGATACTCTTAAGGTTTGCCATGCACATGATTCGCAAAAGAAAAACACAGCTCCCAAAGCAATTCCTGCTCCACAGCATTATTGTTTAGTGATCAAGGACTGGAGAAAGGCAG
Source organism: Picathartes gymnocephalus (assembly GCA_013390045.1). Classification (NCBI taxonomy): domain Eukaryota; kingdom Metazoa; phylum Chordata; class Aves; order Passeriformes; family Picathartidae; genus Picathartes; species Picathartes gymnocephalus. Next base: position 14,993 of record WEKY01013418.1, on the reverse strand, counting down.
ACCTGAAGGTCTGCTTGCCTCAGATCCATTAATCCCTATAATGAAAATCTGTCAAGAAAGAAAAACGCCAAAATTATGTAGGACCATATTTGTTTTAATTTACAGTCCAGAGAATGAAAGCTATCTGTACCTCTTCCCAAAACAACTGACTTTTCTTTCTGAAGCTCCAGATGTAGGTTTGCTCATGCTCAGCTTCCCAAAGGTGCTTCTGTCCTTCCTGAGGAATAGAGAGAAGGATTCAAGGATTCAAGTGACTATTTCTACCAATTCATCTTTTGCTCATACAAGAACTTTACACGCACTCATATACTCCTAAGCACCTTCATCACAGCAACACCTTAGGAAGGTCAACTGATGCACCCAGCCACCTCCTAAGAAACATGTAAGAAAGTGTTACCATTTGATACATAACACAGGTAAGTAAAAAGGTTAAAGGAAATATTTTTGCAAAATGGAGCACTTGTGCAAACATCCTTGGTTGCAAGGAACCTTCTTCTGTTTTCATTTTTTTCCCCTCAGTTGCTACACACACACACACTATGATAAATCTCTTCAGAATTAGCTTTATATGCTTATTTTTAGCAACATGACCAGCAAGACTTACATCTGAGGTGTTTGAAGACCCATCTTGTTGCTGTCCTGCACTCTCAGTGCCATCATAGATTGCCGACTGCTGCTTCCAGCAATACTTGAGCTTCGCCTCATTGTGACTGAGCTGTAAATCACAATTCCTCAGTATCAGAAAATCCAGGATCTAAGGATATTTTCTTTTCAAAACGCCACAATGATTTTCCAAAGGCTCAGAATAAACAAGTAGACCTGTACATAGGACCAAAAAAAAAAAAAAAAAAAAAAAAAAAAGGACAAAAAAAAAAAAATTAATCCCTAAAAAAAAAAAAAAAAAAAAAAAAAAAAAAAAAAAAAAAGGAGAAAGAAAAAGGATTATGTTAGACTCCAGAAATATATAGGAGCAGCCACAGTCTTTTAAATCAACTGTTTTATTGATGAAAGTGTCAGTGCTTGTTCCAAACAAGCATGGACTCCTCTCTGACTGGCAGCTGCATGGAAAAGAGCCTCCAGCACTGTCTGGGACACACTGCCAGCTCTTCCCAGCTCCCTCTGGCTCTTCTCGACACCTCCAAGGACCTTTGGCAGTGGAATCTTCTGCCTGGAGTGACTCCCTGCCATGCTGGAGTCCATGTGTACTATTTTGCCTTCCTTTATATTTGGTCACTTCAAACCTACAGGTTCCAAAAGTGAAAGAGCTTGAGAAATTTCTCAGTTCAGTCTGCTGGGAGGAAGAAGGCCACACTACCATGAGTACTACTTATAGCACTTCAGCCATGTAGTACCTTGGAAAAAAAACCAGAGACCACTGCTTCTTCCAGCAGGATCTATCTTTATTACACATACTCCAGTATTTATACGTTTCTACTATGGGAAAGTTTAAAGAAAGCCTAGGGAATGTGCAGAAAGAAAGACAAAACAGCCTACACCACCAAACATTTGTTAGAGCAGACATTTCTGCCCCTAGCAGCCATTTACTCATTCATTCAAACATGCAGCCTCCCAGCATTCTGGGAGGAAAGCCATTCACACATGGTGTTTATGGCTGTAGTCATTCCTCTTGGCACTTTTGCCAAGAGAACAGAAAGTCTTTATCAAAGTTAAATGTAACAAGTTGCTCTTCTACACAGGACTCTCCTTAAGGCCAGGATGGCTGCCACAGGCTGCTGGTTCTACAAGCCATGTATCAGCTCCTGAGCTGCTAATTCAGAGCCTACGGATTCATTTGCAAAAGATCTCCCACAATAACTGGAAAATCTATTCTGAAATAATATTATGTCACTCTTCAGACTATGCATGCAGAATATAAATCAAAGTGAAATATTAATACGATTGTCCCCACAGTGACTTTAAGAGGGGAAGGAATTCAAATTAACTCTGGGAAAAAAAGCCAACTTTAGCCCTCTATAGAAGTTCTATTTTATTTGTGGGATGGGTTTCAATGATTGAATTATAACTAATCAAAAAACCCTCCATTAAAAACATTATCAAAACACATTATTAACATACACTGAATTTCATTTCACTTCTACTCCCACTGCTCACAAATCACCACAGAAATTTAGGTCAGGCCTGATTCATAGGGCAGTGTATCCATGACCTCACTGTTTCTAGGAAAAACACTACATTAATCCATTATTTTAATTGGGACTGACCACAGAGGAATTGAATTATTTTCGCTAACATAGCAAGTGACTAGTTTCCAGAATCACAGAATCAAGTAGGTTGAAAAACACATGCGAGATCATCAAGTTCAACTTAGAACCAAGCACTGTCTTGTAAGCTAGACCGGGGCACTAAGTGCTGCATCCAGCCTTCCCTCAAACACCTCCAGAGACACTGACTCCACCACCACGCTGGGCACGTGCAGAGGTTCTTTAAGCAACCTTAACACATTCATTCACCATAGCAGTCCATTCCAGCGTGTAATTGCTCTTTCTGTGGAGGAATTCCTCCAACTGTCCCACCTAAGCCTGGCGCTGTCTTGAGACCGTGTCCTCTGGCTTGTTGTCTGCGAGAGAAGGCCGACCCCCACTTGGCTAAACCCTCCTTTCAGGTGGTTCCCTAATGATAAGGTTCTCCAGAGCCTCCATTTCTCCAGGCTGAACACCTCCAGCCACTCCTCACAGGCCTTTTGCTCCAGACCCTTCCCCAGCTCCGTTGCCCTTCTCTGGACACGCTCCAGCACCTCAATGTCCTTCCTGAATTGAGGGGCCCAGAAGTGGAAATAGTACTGGAGGTGCGGCCTCACCAGTGCCGAGCACAGGCGGACTGTCACTGCTCAGGTCCTGCTGGTCACACTGCTGCTGACATAAGCCAGGACACTGTAAGAACACAGTTTGAGCAGAGATTTAAGAGCAGTTCACCAGAGCCAACTCGCCAGCAGGAAAAAAAACCCCAAAAGGGTAGGAGCGCGGCAGAGCAGAGCGCAGCTCCGTACCGAAGGCGACCGGGGGATACAGCAGCGAGGCCAGCCCGGGACTCACCACCACCTCACGGACACCGGTCTCGGTGGTTGAGGGGTTGGAGGTGTTGGTGTTGATGCCACTGTCCTCCCGCTGCCCGCAAAGCCTCGTCCCGCTGCCCGCCCTGCCGTTACCGCAAGCGCCGTCACTGCCGCTGCCGCCGCCTCGCAATTTCAAATCCGCCCGCCCGGACGTCTCACAGCGCTTCAGGCGGAACTGCGTCACGGCGGGGCCGCGGGCTGGGCAGCGCGGGGAGGCGGAGGAGGAGGAGGGGCCCGCGGAGGCGGAGCGGTGGGAAATGCGGGCAGGAGGAGCGGTGGGAGGTGAGGAGGAGGAGGAGGAGGAGGAGCCCGGGGAGGAGGAGGATCCCAACCTCCGGAAGGGCTCGGGGAAGGGCCACGGCCGTACAGCGGCATGGCGGCGCCCGCGGTGAGTGTGTGCCAGGCGCTGCCGTGCCACGGCGAGCCCTGGGCTTTTCTCCAGCCGTCGAGAGCTGTCCTGGAGAAGAGCCCGAGCTCTCGGTCCCTGTGTGTCCACGGGGATAGGAGTCGGCGCCTGGCCTCAGCAGCGTTGGGGCCGCGGCTGGCGCTGTGCCTGTGTTACTGCTCCCGGGTGCCGTCATTGTCATCCATGTCTCTATATGTATACATGGTGTATATATATGTGTGTGTGTGTGTGTGTGTGTGTGTGTGTGTGTGTAGATACAGCGTATGCATATATATATAGTATGTGTGTATATACGTGTATATATTGTTTACTTGTGAATGTATATAGTGTAGGTGTATATATAGTGTGCGCATATATGTAGTCTATATAGTATGTGCGTAACATATATAGTATACATGGTCTATATACAGTATATATATACACTCTAGTTATATAGTCATAGGCGTAATCGTTATGTCATAGGGCTGTTTTCCGATTTGTTAAAAAGAGTCTAAGTGCATACCGAATAAAAGTATAAAAAGTAATATAAAAATTTGGTTGCTATAAAAAAAGTAGTGTTATAGGGATGAACTTAATGGGGAAGTCAGAAGTTTCAGCAGTGTGCCCTGTGTGTGCATGGAAATGTCTGCCAGAAGGTAGGTGCTAATTTATTAAACGGTGATAATTCTGTAAAGTGAATTCTTACAAAAATTCCCACAGGAGGAGGTTGCTCCCAGAAGTGCGTGTGGCTGGAGAAGGCTATGGTTTCAGGGAGCTGATTTTTCGTCCTGAAAAGGGGACTTACGATGTCCGTGGTACATCGTCTGACAGAAGGATGGCTCGTGGATCATCTCTCTTTCATCAACCAGTGTGGCTATGAGCTCTGTGACTCCTTTGCACACCCTGGTGGTGTCACTTGCAATACTTCTGTCACATCTACTGAAGACTGTCACAGTACTACTTTTGCTGCCACCCCTTCATCAAGCGATGGTCCTATTTATAGTCCTGGAGATGCCATAGAAACAGGAGGTAAAACAGCAAAAGTGAGATATGTGTTTCGGAAGGAGTTCTTTGATATTTCTAAGCCCCATATAGCTGCAGCTCCTGAGGAGCAGCTGTGTCAGGGATGCCCTGAGGTGCGTCTGTCAGAAATAAAGGTCAACAGCAACAGAGAGGAATACCAAGAAGGAGCAAAGTGTGACATTGAAGATTCGCTTGCCACTGCTAGGAAGGTATGTTCTCTGTAACACAGTAAATTACAGTAATCCCTTGATAAATATTATACTGCTAATACAGTTTTGCATACCTGAGTCTTTTGAGGTAGTGTAGAAGAGCAGAAACCTTTGAGGATATTCTTGTGTTCCTTATGTCAGTAATGTGCATTCTGTTCCTCATAAGCAGTGGATTGCTCTCAAAATCTCCTGACACTGGTCGTGGTCAGGTACACAGCCTGAAGCTGGTAATTTGAGATTGTGCAGATTAGCAAGTTGGAAAGGACAGTATGAATTTACTTTCAGTGTTGTTCAGTGCTGTTCAGTGCTGTTCCGCATGGACAAAAAAAAAATAAGAATCACCAGTCTAAACCAATAAATGTAATCATGAAGACATAGTTTTTTTTCTTTTTTTGGTGAACTGCACTTGGCAGCTGAAACTTTTAGTATGGGCCCAAAGGAGGCATGAACCCAAAGTGTGTACTAGGTACCTTCAGATTCCAGTGCTACAAAAAACTTAGAACAGCTTTAAGCCTATGTACCTTGTGGATGCTTGCAGCAGCTTAGATATTTTCAGATCTTTTTGCTTATTTGATTTGTACTTGTGAGAGAAAAAGAGATGAAAAATTTCTTCTGCTTTTAAAAGAACTAATTTGTAATTCAGGTAAGTTTGATTTTTTTTTCCCCTTTTTCTCCATCATGGAATGATATGGATTTGTGTGTTTGTTTTTTGCTAATTCTGCAGAAACGTAGAAGGAAATGTGTATTCAACCAAGGTGAACTGGATGCTTTGGAATATCATTCTAAGGTAAATTGGAAAAAATGTATATTTTGCAAGTACATGATACTTGACTTTGGGTGTGTACAGAGTGGAGGGCATGGTTGCAAACGAATTCTGGTTTTGTAGCTTGTTCCAGTGGTGCAAAGAAGGAAAGGGAAAGGAAGGTCGGTCTCTCCAATCCTTAGGTGAATAAGTCCTTGAAGAGTAGACCTTCTATGTAGATACATGTGAAATTGCATCTGAGACATTACAAAGAGCTGGAAGCTGCATTCATGAAGTAACTTGGACTGTTATAGATAGTTGAACATTATACTGTGATGAGTTGAGTATTAAGAAGTGACTAATTTGAAACTGGCAGCATAACTGGTTCTGAAGATCAGCTCATCAGTGTTTCAGGACAGTGTGCTGGAGTTGCTCAGAGTTTTTGTGACCAAATGTGCTTCAAAATATCTTATTCTGCATTTGAGAAAAAAAATTAATCTTTCTTTAACTTTTTATATTGTCATACTACAGCATTATGAATTAATTGGAATTCAAGGCTGTATGCTTATGGTAGTGATGTACTGGTAAAGATAAAACTGAATTAACAATGAATCATAAAAATGCAATCTGTATGTTATGTTTAATTTATTCTTAGTGCTTTCCCAAATAGTGATATGAACTTGAACTAGGAGCTACACTTGCTTTCTTTCCTTTGACAAGAGGTGTTAGTCATATTGGGCTTTTTGCTTAATTCTGTTCTGCTTGAACTACATTTAGATGACTATGCTTTTTTACTTTTATAGGGCAACAATCTTGTAAACATGTACACCTTACTGTGATGCAATGTCTCTATGTCCTGTGATTATTTTTGTGATTAAGCTGTACATATATAGAATCATTTTAAAGGAGAAAACTTTGAAGTTCAGCATCAACATGAGTATGAAAACGTTTAAGCTGAAATAAAATCATTCAACAGTAGAAATAAGGAAAGAAATGAAGAGAAGAAGTTTGATGCCTTGGAGGCTTGTGTAACTGCAAATGACTTTTTGGTGAATATGTGGAAAAGACAGAGTTTGGAAAAATCTGTGACCCCAGTTAACTTCTTATACCATTCACAGATTAGAAAGTATTAGGTTTTTTACTGTATTTATGTTGTTAATGGTTATAGCTCCGCAAGTCAACTCAGATTATTTTGCCACTTATTTATATCTGTAGACTCGTTGCCAAAAATAAACCCAAACAACCCCAATTTTGTTTCTGCAAGTGAATTTATGAATTTCATCTGAATACCATTTATGATATTCAGTCAGTGTCAACATAGGGAACAGTACAAAATATGCTAAATTCCTTCAGCAGCCCTTTGTTAAAACTACTGCTTCGATGGCTTCATTGTCAAGAGACTTTGTCCACTTTGTCCACCTATGAGTTAAGAAGGTATAATTTCTAAAGATATATTTATTAATTCTGTTGAAGGAGTATGAACTTCTCTTATCACAAACCCAGGTATGAAAAATTTATGACTCTGTACTCTCTTGATATCTAGAGGTGGCACTATTAAATTATTAAAAAAAATCTTTTTCTTCCCCTGTCACTAATCTGGGAATTGTAATAAAGTGTATTTTTTAAAACCCTCTTGTAATCTTGAAGATTCCATAATCAGAAGATTTTGAAACCATATGTGTTTGAAACCTTTAATAAAGCCATTGTAACTGACAATGGACAAATGGATAAACCTGCCTTACTGGCAATCAAAACTCATAAAGGCTTCATGATTTGGAAATAAAATGGATCTCTAAATTTTGTGAAGGGAAGGTGCTGAAGTGAATGACAGTGTATATAGATCCAAGAATCGTGTCATCCTGGACTGACTTAACAGGCTATTTGAGAGGTTTGCCACTTAGAAAAGTTGCAAAAATCAAATTCTGATGCTTTAATTTGGTTTGCTGATTGTACTTCTGTATTACTGTAAAATGCATAAACTGTTGTTTTATGAAGTGAATCAAAATGTGGAAAATGACTGATTTTTAGATCCAGTATACATCGCAATTAAAAATATGTTCATGGGCACAGTAACATGAAATTAGATTAGAATTTTAAATTAAACTTCAGATAAGTGCTTTGAAGTTTTTGTTTAGTTGAAACAATAATATTCCACATCTGTTGTATAAAATGTTTTATTCAGTAGTTTCTCACTCTTTCTTTCTCCAGCCTTCAAATTATTGTAACTTTACCAAAAAACAAAAACCAACAGCAGAAGTTAGCGTGCTGCCATGGTTTTGGCTGGGATAGAGTTAGTTTTCTGCTTGGTAGCTGGACAGCTAACACAGAGTTGATAGAGTGGGAGTGCTCCAAATAAAAAATAAGCCCCAGAGTCACCATATTGAAAGCTAAAGGTAGATGTTTTACCCCAATGTCTGCACCCAGCTGCAGCTGCTTTGTCTCTTCCAGCCTGGTCAGCATAGATCAGAAAACATCAAAGATTATCATTTTGGGTTTAGCATGAGGATAATGTTGACAGCAACAACTGAAACATCAGTGTGTTAAGCACTGCTTACCCTAAGTCAAGGAGTTTTCAGGTTCCCGTGCTTTGCCAGTCAGCAGGTGCACAAAGGAAGCTGGGAGGGAACAGGGCCAGCAGAGGTGATCCGAATTGGCCAAAGGGATATTCCATGCATAGGATGTCACGCTCACTATATAAACAATGGGAGTTGGCCAGGAGCCATGGATTTCCTATTAAGGGATGGGCTGGACATTAGTCAGTAGGTGGTGGGTGATCGTATTGTGCGTCAGCTGTTTCTCTTGGGTTGTACTTCTCTCTCTTCTCTTATTTTACTAATAAAAAAATTGATAATAATTAATTTTGTTTCCATTTTCAAACTGTTCTCATGTTAACCCATGAGGCTTGCTTTTTTCCTTGGATTCTTCTCCCCACCAGGGAGTGGGAGGCATGGGGTATGAGTGAATGGCTGTGTGGTACTCGGTTGCCAGCTGGGGTTAAACCAAGACACACACCTAATTATCATGCCTTTGTAGCTTTGGAGGCAATGATCTCAGTAATTGGCAAGGATCCTTTTCCCTGCCTGCAGATTGAAAATATTTTGATTTCAGTTGCATCCCCTGGCCAAGTAGATACTTGAAAGATCTTTTCTTTTTTCCTTTGTTTTTTGTGACCATGCAGGTCAGGAAGCTCATTTGGGAAGGCAGTTTGCACTTAGTCCAAGAAGGACTCAAAAGTGGTTTTCTTCACCACACTACTGCAAAACTCAGTTGCAGGAAGAATAATGTTCCTCAACGCATTGCCTGTGGGCTGGCTGAATTATGTGAAATGGCAAAGCAGTTTCCAGCTGTGAATGGAAGTGGCCATCAAGCTGTACGTGTGCTAGAGGATGAAACCTCCAGTGCAGAGCAGGACCTGCTTTCATGTGTTACGGAAAACAGCTCAAACTGTGCAAAGATAATTGTGTTAATGGGTCAGAAATACTTGGTACCACCAAAAAGCAGTTTCCTCTTGTCTGATATTTCATATTTACAGCCCCTGCTGAACTGTAAGTATCTTTAGGTGTTAGAATTTACCCCTTTTCTCCTGCCCAAGAAGGGCAGTTAATGTCAGGATAACTCAATTAACAGATTTTAACATACAGCATCACACTGATAGCAAATGCTGCTGCAGGTTTTCAAAGTGGTATTTCTAACTTTGTGCAAATAGGTGAGGACTTTCAAAGGAATCTTGAGTGGTTAGGAGATCATGTCATGAGGGAATTATTTGTCTCCAGGAGGCTCCTTTAAAAATCTCAGTCGAAATACAAGAGTTCGTGAGCATGTTGTAAGCCACTGTCAGCATAGAAATCACAGAAACACGTTGAATTGGGACTAGCTGTGCTGCTGGGTCCCTGTCCCACAGCATGAGCCTTTAGCACAGGTAAGTCCATGCTGCAGCTGAAGTGGTGGTCCTGCTGTCTTGATTTTTAGCTAGATTAGATCATGGGGGAGGGATGAGATAATCCACCTTAAAGCAAATGTTCACTTACAGACTCACCCTGTTCAGTGGCAGGGTCTTTGTAGATTAGAATAAACTGGTTGTGGAACAAAGCCTAATATCCCCCAGGGAAGGTAACAGTTTGAGAGGCTGTTGCACCCAGCTGGAGGGCAACACCAAGACCATGACCATTTTAGCAAGACCACGAGTAGCAAGCATGACTTGACTTTTCAGCTGCTGATTTCACAGCTGAGAGTATTGGCTTAAGCCAAAATCAGTGACAGGGAAATGAAGGGATTTTAGAATAAACATACCTTCTGTAAAAGTAGATCAAAAGCTATCCAGGCCACTATCCCCAGCCCTAAGCTGACAGCATGCATCAGTCTTCATTTTTACTATTACTGTCAGTCACAGCTAGGCTTTGTCAGACAGTCTTATAGGAAAGATGTTGCCTGTGAGCAAGATCTGGGCATTACTGCTCTACCCTCTAATCAGTAATTTTAGATTTTTTAATTGCACATGAGAAGAAAGGAAGCATATATAACTTAGATGTTATTTTTTTTTAAATTTTTTTAAAATATTTTTTTATTGAGAAGACATTTAGGATGGTAGAATCTTATTATCAAATGATAATTTTGCATTTGAAGTCCAGAATCTAGCCAGTTTGCTGTTTTCATCTCTAGGAAAGAAGGAAGATTATTATCACTCTGCTATCACTGTGCACATATAAGATAGCATGTTTGGATTCTCCAAGGAGTTACAGAGCAGTCCTAGAAATATGAGAAAGTGCTTTTGGAATAAGCAACAATGAATGTTAACATAATGCCCTGACTGTAGCTTTTTTTTTGTTTTAAGTCTGCTGTCCATTTAAATGATTATTTTTCTTCTCCCCTTTTACCTGCCAAAAGAGAAGCAATTTTTACTGGTCAGTCCACTGTAAGGATAACATCTCCAATGTTAAGTGAATAAGATGTAATAATCACATTTCATGAATATCAAATACTAAGCTATTTTTCTTACCATCACACTCAATGAAAGAACAAATATGTTCTCTGGAGAAATAAAATTGGGGAGTTCTGTTTTTTTCATGGATATGTCTTGTATCTTCTATCCTCCAGCTAAAGCAAACTCATCTGCTCCCACGAAAACTCTCTCAGTTCTTTTACTCTTGTTCATTGATTCTCATTTCATACCCTATGTACAGAACTATCTGTCTTTACCTCCAGTAGTGCAAAACAGTTTTCTAGGGCTGGCTTGAAGCTCTGCATGTCCCTGTTGGCCGGAATGAAAGGTGAAATGGGACAGGAATCTTACCTTCAGGGCTGCAGCTTTTCACTCAGCTGGGTGCCTTATTTAATAGTTTCTATTGGGAAACTTGGAGAAATTTTCATGTTTGAGACTTGCCCTCTACTATCCTTTTTTTTCTGAAAGTCCTAAAGACATGCAAAATTTCTTGGAGGGGTCTGACACAGATCACATGAAAGTCCTTTCCTTAGGTAATCAGCGTGAAAATATTGAATTTTCTGGATATAATTATCCGAATTAAAACAAGCATGTCAAAATCTTTTAACTTCTTATTTGGAAAGAACAGAAGAAATTTGCAGTTACACGGAATGTCTGTTTTAACTCATAGATATTTTTTAAAGCTAATTTACTGGATTTTTTTTTTTTCTTCAATTTTACTTGCCAGACAAGAAAAAATATGATGTAATTGTGATTGATCCACCATGGGAGAACAAGTCTGTTAAAAGGAGTAACAGGTATGTTTTATAGTAAAATCAAACAAACTTTGTCATTGTAGCTTACAAAGGGTATTTACCATTTTAATATATTGATCCAATCCAGGACCAGTATATAACTGTGAGACTGTAGCTTGTCAATATTTTGACACATGCTTACCTTCAAATCTATGGAATGTCTTAGGTATTTCACTGTAATGTCTTGGATACTTGGCATACAAAATATTTGCAAGAGTAGATCTTAAATTATGTAGCTGGTGAGAGAATGTTAGTCCTTTACAAAGAAAGTATGGATTCAACTGTTTTGTAGGGCCCAGATCATGTAGATACTAGTTTGTAGTTAATAGGCTTACTTTAGTGGGCATAAAGCTAGATAAATGTGTATTTCCAGGACTGAAATCTTGCTCGGAAGTTTGAGCGAGTTTTTATTTAATTTGAGCTACAGCTTAAGCTTCAGTCTAATGTTTAGAAGAATGTAATAATGCAGCAGTAAAATCCTCTAGTGCAATAGGAACTCTTGAGTACTGTAGTTTATGAAGTCATTAACTTAAATTTTTATGGGCTACCTTCACTGCTGAGTAATACTGTGTTTATGCCAGTGGAGTCCTCTTGATTACCATAGAATTGTATCTGTTTGAAAGAAGGGTAGACAGGAAATACAGCCTTTACAGCTATCTAGAATAAAGTTCATTGTATTTGAAGCTTGTTATGAAGACAGTTTGAAGATGCAGAGACTGATGAGTAGGCTTTCCCTTGAAAGCCCTTCAGAAACCTCTAGAAACTCTCAAGTTGTACTCATTCAAATGTCTTTCTTAAGGTACTCAGAGAAGAGTTGTAGTTACAAGCATAAATTAGCCTCTTTTCCTTATAAAATAGAGACAAAAAGTGGAAGAGCCATCACTGCTCATAATTATCTTGTTGGCAGCTAATCACTGTGAAGCATTTCTCATCTGGGTGGATCTTTTTTCCTCTGGACAGTCTAGTCCAGGAGGTATTTTGGATTTTATCCTTGCTTACTGTTTCTCACTGTAGCATTGTGTAGCATCCTGGGTACCCACATGGTGGCTGCTGATTTTGATTAGGGAATGTGCCAATATTTTTGGTGCTGCAATGTGTAGGTTCCACAAACTGCAGTTTATTAGTAGTGTAGGATTGCATCATGAAAAAAAATGGTAGAACAGGACAGGATCTGGAAAGCGTCCTGGATTCACTGGTGTACCATTCAGTTAGCTCAGAAAAGTGCAGAATGATTTTGAATAACCTAGAGAACTTCTATTGTGACTGATAATTTAAAAAAATGAACAACTTCTGAAAATAGTTGGCGAAATTATTATCTTTTATGACCTCTTAACTTGACATTCAGATTAGTGTTGCCCTTGCAAGGACTTGTTTATTCAGTAGAGAGTTTATTATGAGAAGTGAATAGTATTACATTGCCGAAGAAGCTACTGTTCACTAAATAGCTTTGTTCTGGCACAAAGATGAGAATATTGAATTACAACTGATAGTTCTTAAATGAAACATGGGCTTCTAAACTTCTTTGGAGTCACAACTAATAATGCTTTATTTCAAGGGATAGTGGAAATACGTAGTTCAAGGTTCTGCTCAGTAAAACTTACATACATACGCTAATGATTATATATAAAATCCCTCAGAATTGTCCACTGGGTGTCAGTCTTGAACTATTTTTATGACTTAGATTGTCAGGAGATAATCCATGAAGTGACTGGTCTGTGTAATTTCTTTATCCATTTGTGTTGCTTTGTAATTTTTATAGTTGTTCTGTGCTAATTTACTTTCTCACTGTATGGGCACAGGTACAGCCACTTGTCTTCGTGGCAAGTCAAGCAGATTCCTGTACCAGCACTAGCTGCTCCAAATTGTCTTGTAGTCACATGGGTGACTAATAGACAGAAGCACTTACGTTTTGTTAAGGATGAACTTTATCCTCACTGGTTGGTGAAAACACTTGCTGAGTGGCACTGGGTAAAAGTAAGTTCTCAATTTGTTTTGTTGCTTTCTTTGAGACTGAGAAGACGTGCACTTTGACATGTCATGTTCTTCTAATTTGTCTGTTTACTACCATGTGCCTCAGTATTTGAAAGCTATGATATCATCAGTATCCTCCTTTTTATAAAGGAAAAAGTCTTGGAAAATATGGGATATTAAAATCTTCTACTGTATCTTTTTAACTCTTGTGTCAGATTACTACAGCTGGAGAATTTGTATTGCCTTTGGATTCTTTGCACAAAAAACCCTATGAAGTTCTTGTGCTGGGGAGAGTTCAAGGAGATGTAAAGGAAGCCTTAAGGTATGTCAGAATATTTATGGTAAATGTCTTTTTTGCCACTGCTGGTACTCCCTTTGTATGTATCACTTACTCATAATGCAATATAATGTCCCAAAATCTCTTGGCTGATTGTGGACCTAAAGATAGCCTTATTAGCTTTGGAATAACAGTGCCTTAGTGAGATTGAGGAATGGAACGCCCTGTCTGTTTCCTTGCATCTGCTGTCTTGGGCAAAAGCCTTGTGGACAGGGCTTCCTTTGCTGACAGGTTCTCTTGAACCAGAGTCCTTGGCACAGGCTGATGCCATTTTGGGGATGCTGTTCCACACATGAAGAGGTACAGTACTACATTGTTTGTTCTTAATGGCTTTGCATGGCTATTGTTAACCATGCTTTGTCTAAAGCCTCAGTGATTTCATAAACTGTCATTTTATATGTTATGTCTGAGCAACGTTTAACTTGCCTTGGACTTTCCTGAAGTTTGTGAATAAACATTCTGTGTGTTTTCTCCCATCTGAAGTAGCTCTGCAAGAGCTTGTAGCATCACATTGGATAGCATTCATTCTCATGTTTCTTTTCTTTTCTAATTTATATGACAGGAAATCTGAAGCTGTTCTTCCAATTCCAGAGCATAAATTAATTGTCAGCATACCCTGCAGTCTGCATTCACATAAACCTCCTCTTGCTGGTATGTTTTGGTTTTTTTACCTAATGTTTCTGTAGTGCAGTGAACTTGAATGCCTCACTCTGGGATGTACCTAGAAGTGCCTTAATTTCCTATTTGCCAAGCAATTCTACTCAACAGAACTTGTGGTTCCTCTAAAGGTGTTCTGAAGCACCTCAGTCTTGGTCTCTAATAATGAATGTGAAAACTAGAACTTCAGGTATTACTGTGTGAATATTTTGGGTAGACATGTAGAAAAAATGTTGCCTTTTTCAAAATTTATCTTTTAAATACTGCAAAAACAGTTTTACAGATACTTCATATATGAAGTTGTGACAAATGTGAGGGAGAGAACTTTGGAAATACATAAGATAGGAAAGCAGAAAACTCCTTATTATGTCATCCTGAAATAAATATTTACATATCTGCATGAATTGATTATATGCCTGCAGTGCAATTATGCCTTTAAATCCAAAAACTTAATTATTTTAAGACTGCTAGTAAGAGGCAACAAATAAGGCATACCCTGCTTGTTTCTGAGGAGTTGTATTTCACTCACTGAAATTGATGCAGTAATTCCAGCCAGCCAGTTAGTGTGTTTATAAATTCAGCTTTTTAGAGTTAGTCCAAAGAATTGTTCTGGAGCACTTTGACTAATTTCATCAATAGGAAGTAATTCTTTCATCATTACAGTACCTTAGAACTTACAAGGCTGTGGTAAGAAATATATTTAATAGCTCTCACAAAAATGATTTTAACCTCCACCAAGGGGGAAGCTTGCAATTAGTCTGCAGATATTCCAGGTATTTTGTAATCACATCAGAAAAGGCAGGTAGAAGAAATGTTTAATGTTCTTGGAGAGGAGAGGTGTCACACTTTGCTTCACTGATATG
>WEKY01013417.1:3671-34019 GCA_013390045.1 Picathartes gymnocephalus | reverse complement strand
ATTTGTAAAGTTCATTAGTCCAATGACTTAATATTATACTTTGAGCCACAGGTGTGGTGCTTGGGGATAGCCAGAACATAAAAAGCCACAATCTAAGTTATATCTCTATTGTAATCTGCCTGTAAGAAGACCACACTGAGTGCTCCCAGATTTAAGAAATCTGCACGTGCAAGACCAATGTCAAAAGAGCAAAACGTACTGTACCTGTCCACACTAAGAGCACACAGGTTAAGGACTGTGATTCCCACCGATGCCTTCTGGATAAAGGGAAGGAATTTGCAAAGAAACTGTCCAAATTCAGTGTTTCCAAAAGGCCACTTCTGAGCTAGGAGCTAAAGAGAAGATAAAAAATAATCAGAATAGTTGAACAGTAACCTAGCAAGTACATCACAATTGTAGTTTTTTCTTGTCTTAGACACAGCCATTATAACCTTGAATTCTCCATACCTCAAACATATCCTTAGTACTGGGTGAATCTGGGAAGTAACTGCTACTATGGAAGCACAGAAGTTGAAAGCTTACACTTAAATGTTGACCTTGTGCTGTTGCAATAGTAACTTGCATTGTTAAAAGCTTTTTTTTATTATTGTGCATCAGCCAGCAGTACTGAATGATGAAAATCTAACTCAAGCCTGTCATAAAGGGCTGCGACTGCCATGTCCCAGATCCAGGCAGTCAAAACAGAACTCAGGGTTCATAATGAAATACCTCAGAGCCAAGTTCTGATGCTGCACGCAAGTAGATTCTTGTCATCGTAAATGTACCATTGTGTAACTCATGGCAATATTCAGTGCCAGACTCTGAGGAGTGTGAAGAAAACACTGTGCATACATAATTTGTTCCATATTACATTTTAAAGGATGAGCATGCAAACATGTGGGCTGTGCTTCAAGGCAACAGAAAGGCATCCATTGGAAAGATGTGAGTGACTGAGGTTTAGAGTAGTATTTCCAAGGAGGCATTTACATAACAAATATTAGTAGACTGATTCATGTGCACAGTTGTGAAGAATTAGCATATAAATAGTAATATTTCTAGCTATAACTGTTAAAGCTTTGAACATGTCTTTGAACTGGGCTTTGATAGCAAGTATACATACAAAATACAGGACACAAAATTATTCAGGATAATCAAATTTACAACTGGCTGCAGAGTCAAAGAAGATCTCCCTTTACATGTGCTGACAGCAAAATGGTAGATTACATTCAATGTAAGTAAGTGTAATAAATGAAAAATTATTGAGTATGTACAAAGTACTGAGCCCTAACTTAGCTATTTTAACTCAAGTAGGGGATATTTCAGCCCTCATGAATAGTTCTATTGAAAAACAAAGTCACTAAACCTTCTCTCTCTTGCCATTTTGTTCATCTTCTTCTCGAAGTCTCTGCTGCTGAGACTTTCTCAGTGGTAGGGTGTTCATGTTTTGAGAGTTAGCTTTGCAACCACAAGGACTAGAAATATTTTTCAGTAAAGCTTAGGTCCTGGAACAGACTTATCTGGTAAAAGGGGGTGTATTCTAGCTGTAGAATTAGAAAAACAAATTCTGGTTGTAGCTTAGGACTGCAGTATTCAAGGTAAACATTTTATTTTCTATTTAAATTTAAATTAGTGTTAGATTGAAGCATGCTAATAATCACTACCTTTAGAAATAAAAATATTAACTTTGGGAAGTTCCAATTCAGATCTGTCTTTATCTCAGATAAGGTAGGTGTTACCTGTCTGTTTTCTCATAGCATGGGTTTTTTAGAGAACTTTGCTGTAAAGTACGGATATTTATCACAAAATTCTACCTAAGTAGGAATTAATCTTCTTCTCATAGTCTGGCTCTGGATTTTTTGCACCCCCTCTGTTTTATAGTGATTCATCATAAAGCTGAATCACTTGTTATTTCTTCCCCCAAATGATACCTCAAAAATGCTGGAAGCAGCTATGCACTCCACATTGCCTGTGTCTCTCTAGGACTATATTAATGCCGTCATTTGATTACTTGTATTTCAGGACAAATTTTAGCAATTCACAGCTTTCAGCCAACTGGGTGGAAACTATGGATCAAATTGAAGTGTGCAAGCACCTTTGCTATGGTATCCCAGTTTAGGACAGTGACATTTGATGAAAGGAAATCCATCTTTTCGCAAAATGCTAGGGATTGGATTGCTAGGATTGGTGATTTAACTGTAGTCAGTACCTTCAGTAACAAAGGCGGTAAGTTTATATCTGCAAGCTGTTAACTCCTCTGATTTTATCTGTATTTATAGACTGAATGAAATACATTGAAAGCTCCAGAAGAATTGTTTTCTAGATGGATTTGCAATAATGGAACAAATGTTTGCAGAGCATATTTCTGCCTTTTGCCTAGAACTCTCAGATGAGGTTTTAGTTTTTATCAGCAAAAAAAGTTGAGAAAAGAAGAGATGATCAGGACCCGTAGTAAATCAACCATGTTGTAGTCACAGGGAATTTCAGCTCCAAACCCTTGGCTGGGTTTGGGTAAAATCAGAGTAGTTCTCAGGCTGGGAAGGCTAAATTATAAATGGTACTGCCACGGAAAAGCAGCTCTAGCAGACTTCTGTCAATCTCCTGTGCCAACCAGAGCCCCAAAACCCATTTATCATGACAGATCACACTTTAAAAGTCAACTGGGAGCCACCTGTTCATTTCAGTGCCCTGACTGTGGCTGTAGCTACACCCAGCAGTGGAAACGAACAAGCACTTTGTAGTGACTGCGAAACTCTGTTACTACAAGGCAAATATTAGCTTCAAAAAGAAAAGTGTTGTACTTGAAAAAGGTTACTAACTCATTACTCCTCACGGGGAAGCTTTATCATGGTTCCAGCATGTACGCTTCAACCCCACACCCCAGGAAGCTCTCCTTTCTTGAGATTAAAAGTATTTTATTCCTTTTGTTTCATACACTCTGCACTAATTGAAGTAATATCAGTACCAAATCATTAGACATTCTTTTCAAGTGGATTTTAATCAAAATCCCTGGGACCAGAATTAAGGCTTTTTGATTTCAAGATTCACTTTGCAATCATTTCTGTGGGTGTACTCCATTATCACTCTGCATCAGCTATGCATTCATTACTTCCCCTTGGATCAGGTGCCAATTTTTTTCTTCTGTAGATATTTTTAGTCAGCAAATCTGATCCTGTCTTTGGTTTTACTAATTTTTGCATCCAAACAATTCCATTTCCCTCTGTTCTGCCCTAGCATGGTATGGAAATTTCAGAGGGAAATAACACATTTATTTTGTATTAAAAAATGAGCCCAGGAATTTAATTTAGTTAATCCTGCTTTACTCAGGTACAATACAAGAACTGGAACTACTGGCTTTGCTCCTCACATGCTTTGGCAAATTTTAATATCCAAAAGAAATGATTATAAAATTCTAGCAAATTAACATTTTCTCTCAAGGCTCTAGGATAGAAGAAATCAGACTGATTACTCCTACTTGTGTCCCAGTGCTCCATGAGTTGTTGAAGTGGATTGTGCTTTTGCAAACCCACTTACAAAATCTCTGGGGTTTCAAAATAAGACATACGGCAAAGGAAATGCACTTTTCCCCTTGTGCAGTTTGCAACTTAGGAGTATTTCATACTGTGGTGCAATTCCTGAGAAAAGCATGTAGTCAACATGTATTTTTGCACTGAAATCAGAAATCAGGATTGGTCTTTAAAAACTCAGCACAGTGACCAGACAGCCACAGCTTCCTTGAGCATCCTCCCTTCTGTGCTGCTTTATATGGCCTCTCTGCCCTGAGCTGCAGCTGAAGACAAACAAGACATCAGTGCTGAGAACATTCCTTTGCTGTGATTTTTAAATGTCACTCCGTTGATTTTATTCTGCTGCTGCTATTTTCTAACCCCCTTCAGTATGGCAGCTGATGTACAAAACATGAAGTCCCACTGTGCATCCCAAGCAATTTATATATAGTCTGAAAGAGAGAATGTTGTAACCCCACCACGAGTGTTGGCCAGAGCATGCTCATGTGCACCCACAGTGTTTATCTCATGCCAGGCTGATACTGTGTTTGCAGGCAGATGATGGCCCTGGTGCTCAGCCCAGAAGAGATGGACCTGTTTGGGTCCTGGATACAAACCAGCTCTGAGCTGCTCGATTAAAACTCCTTCAGCTCAAGTGCATGTCAGGAGGTCCCCTCTCTCTGCCGTGTGGCATTGAGGATGGCAGCAAAGGCTTCATACCTGCCTTTTCCTGCTCTGGTCTCATCCTAGTGCTCTAGAGACTCCCCCTTCCTATATCCACTTGGGACCGTGGTTGTGTTAACACACAAGATCTGCTTCCCAGAAACTGAACTATGTTCCATACACGCCTCTCATGCTGCCCCCATATAGGATACTCTCCTGGGTTTCATGGCATTAAATGTTCCTTGAAACTGCTGGAACAACTCTGGCACAACCATGGAAGTCAGCTTCTACTCCACCTTCAGGAAAAGTAGAAATACCTTCCTTATTCTGTGACTTAAGTTACATTTGCGCTGTAATGGAGAAAGGGACTAAGCCAGCAGATTTTGTCTGTATGGATAAGATCCAGTTTTATAAGTGACCATCTCCTAACTGTTACAAAACCAGTGTAGTCTGGGGTGATTTTCTTTCCTTGCCACATAGCCCAGAAGGAAAGATAAGGGAAATCCTTCTGGTTTTGTTACATTAGCGCATTTGTTTCTGCTGCAGTTTTTTCCAATTTTTTTAAGGCTAGTTTCCTCTAGGAGATATTGAGCTGTCTTGATAAACCTCTGTCTTAAATTGTGTTCTACAATTATATATGCCCTTGCCTACTTCAAGACATGGGCCAGACATGGTACCTGGTGTTTTGGGTGGAATGCAGGTGAAATCTGACTGAACACAGAGGTGTCTAAGTTCTATACCACTGAGTTGACTGCATTAAGTGACAAAAGATGATGAGTCTGACTGAAGTGTCTCACCAATCTCTGATCTGCAGGACTGCTTGGTTAGGAATAAGGATGTAGTGAGTCCTCAGCAGTGGTATTTTGGTTGTGGTGACTCAAACATGACCCTTCTGACCTCATGAAGTGTCACAGGATAAGCATTCACTGCATGTTTTCAAGCCTTTTCCTTCTTCCTACAACCAATATATCCAAGAGAGAATTGCATTGCTGGACAAAGCTCATCCATTTCTTGCTTCAGAGCTCAGCTGTGGTTCACCACTTTGCAGGAAAGAGGGAGAGCTGTAGGGGTGGAGAGGGAAGACAGCCTGTCTCTAAGTATTCCTTCCCATTGCTGAAGTGAAAAACCTCAGATTTTGAAAGGACAGTGACTAGAGGAAAACAAAGGGTAGAGGACAGCAAAGAACAAGGGTAGGCTTTATAATGCAGGGCATAAGACCATTATTGAGTGTGTCATGGTGAGATGATTGTTCAAGCTTCTGCCAGCTTTGGGATCATTTGTTTATTTCCTTATGCTTAGATTCACAACCCTGGCATGCTGGAGAAAACATGCTGTATCTCTTCAACTCTTCTTTGCGGGAAATACGTTCCTGATTTTGCTACAACCACAAACTGTCTTTTTTCCACTTTGGGTGGATAAAAGACTGACTGGTTTTCTTCCTGGAAGAAAGGTTATGTAGGGATGCATGAGAACCTTCAAAGGCATTTTTTACTTGGAATTGCCCTACCAGAGCCTTTTCTGCTATTTTGCTCATCTTAGCCCAGCTGAGTGAAGTGAAGGTAGCAGAGGGTCTCATGCCATTCACTGAATGCCTACAGTGTTTTTCTCCTGCTTAGGCAGCTATGGAAGGGAATGCGTAGTTTTTACACAAGAGAAAATAGATTATACTTCACGAGATCCTGAAAAGTAAGGAAACAAATACCCTGGTCTTACAGCAGAACATTCTGCCTCAACTAACTGGAAAAAAATAAATCCTAAGTTTTAGGTTCTTGTTAAAATGCTTATATTTATTACAAAAATCTACTGCTGTAAAGCATTCCTAAGGACTCTAGGCAATTCCCCTGTGGTATTTTTGCTGTTTACAAAGCAGGATTACTTTCCATGCTGTTGGCTATCTTCCCATCCTTTTAGGTAAACTGTTTCTCAAGCTGGACTGCTCTTCTTCAGGGAAATGAGCTGCAAGGTGTGCTTATGTGCACGGTGATTTGTTGATAGGAATTTTTTCAATCCCTGGGCATAATATTGCTTTTGTTATTCTTTCAGCTGTGTTTTCTTTTGTGTGTTGCTAAAAAGAGTGACAGGATTTCTAAGAAGTTACTGCAGAACTGGTAAACCTTGGATATGCACAATCAAAACAATTCCTTGTTATCTGTAGACTTCAGCTGATTGAGAAATAAAGATAGAAAGCATACTAAAATATCCTCTTAAACCTAGAGTTTCTGAGTCCTGTACACTGTTTCAAATCCACAGAGCAGCAAAGCAGGCATGAGATGAGGGATTGAAGATGAGGGGGGAGCTGCGTATGCATAGGAACATGGGTTCCACCCCCAAAATACATCCATGAGTTAAGGGCAGAGTGCATCTTGAGCTAAGACCTAGAATATAAAATCTTTTCCTTAGCTGCTAGCCTGGTATGCACATTAAACACACTCTGCTAGGAAGCTGCAGTCTGTAAATAGAAGAGATCCCTGATGGATTTCCATTCCCTGCTCCATTTTGGGAAACTTCTGCCTTCAGGACTCAGTGATCAATTCCCATGCTACCTCTGGTTTTCTACTATGTTTGATCACTACATGGAGATATACACCCGAATAATACGTCCTGCTTGGAGCAGGTTCTATGAATTTCTGCATCACACTGGGCTACCCATTCATTGCTTCTTGGAATCCCTGATAAGAATCCATTGAAAGCCAGAATGCAGTTGTTAGGTTGAGGCCTCAGAATTTCCTACTTTTGTTGGTACTTCATTGAGAAATACACACTATACATATGAAACCTTCTGCCTTTAAAGAAGGGTTTCTTTTTAAGTGCCCTTAACATTTTGTGTGCTGTTGGCTCGGCTTTATACTCCTTTGGCACAAAACTGTAACTACTACAGATGCCACTTGATCTATCAGCTACAAGATCAGTGCCAATGTGGTTAATTATCATCCCCCTGTAGGTGTAATTATTAATTCTGTTGGTGAAGGAATTCAGATGTGCCAAATAATTTTTGATTTAGAAGGGATTGCTCTCACACTTATGCACGTGCTCTGATGTTACAAAATGCACATGGCTAGAAATGCCTTAGCTAAGTCTTCCTTTACTGAAGACAAAATGGATGAACATGTTTGCTTGCTGTCAGCTACCTTCTATATTTAGATTTTTAATGTTCTATGTGGACTACTCAGATTTAGATGCTGTTGCCACTAAAGTATGAATACCAATTAACTAACCAAAAATCCCCCTGTTTTAATAAAGAAAACATCTTCTTGAGCTATCTGAGCAGTGAACACTTGCTTTTTTCCTGGATAGATGTCTTCCACTTTATTTTACGGGTTAAAATAATTAGGAAAATATTATTAAAGAAACAGGTTAAAAGCTGCCTAATTTGCTTCATCTACTTTATGAACTAGTGATGTAAGAAGTTAAGCATATTCTGATCTAGGGCAATGTAGTTTATATCAGTCCTGTGTAGCCAATTTCCAAGAAATAGAAGTAGTCATTTATAGGTTTTTCTCTAAAGTGCATAAAACTGGAAGCAGAGAGAGCTCAGGACTTCCCAGTAACAGTTAAAACTGGTGTTTGCCATTCTAGAGGTGAGAGACTTGGTCTAGAGTGCTTCAAGCTCCATGAGCTCAGGAAAGAGCAGTGGACAGCAATGTCTGTGGTGAGTACCTCTTTTTGTTCCTGTTGCTCTGCTAAACTTCAGCCATGAAAGCAGCAGTGGGAACAGCCCTAAGGGTTTGCCAGAGCTCAGAGCAGCCAAGGCAACAGTGGTGCTCTGGCTATTCTGCTGCTGCCTTTGCGCAGCCTTAGGAAAGCGTGTAGTGCCTTTTTGGAAAGCGGCCCTCTAAAGAGGGCTTCTTGCATTGCATCTGAATTTATTTGCTAAAAAATGCATATGGCAGTGATGGGTAATGCAGGTGATCAGCAGCTTTCAGTTATGTGCTAATGCCACCTGATACAAGAAAAGGAACCTGTCTCTTCTTCAGTGCCTTAACCCTACCTCTACAGCAGCATAAAAGATAAAACTTTTATTTTCTGGTCTTCCTTTCCCTGCAGAGAAATAATTTTTACTGATACAGGGCTTTAGGCTTTGACATCTTGAATGTCTGAGATGGGTATGTTTTGGGTAAAGAGGAAGCTATTTGGGTCTTGGTGGTATAAAAATGAGATTGAAAATTAAATTGTCTTCATTTGGTCTATTAGGTTGGATTTATAACTGTCACCTTACTTGTAAAACTCAATTTATTAAGATTTTTAATACTGATTTGATACTTCAGGTGGATATATTGTGGTAATTAAGTGTAATGGGGCTTTAATACATCCAGAATATCTTCAAAGGACAGTGAATATTACTCACATCTCAATCCACTTAACAACAAGGGGAATCCACCATATAATTACAGTAATTGGAGAAAGTAAATGGTGAGTTTTTGAGCCTACTGTACCACAAAGAGAGGTTGAAAATTTCAAACACCTATGACCACATCTTTAGTTGACATATATTACATAATTACTCTTTTCCCAGCTTCATATCTTTATTAATTGTGTAAATCCATAATAGAATGAAGGATTCAATTCTCCTGGGATCTTACATTGCCAGTTACTATAATTTTATAGCTGCTTCTTTCTAAGGGTTTTTAAAATGGATGTGAGTATCAGTAGCATTATCTACTTCTCTTTTGAAAGTAGTTTCAAAATAGTTAAGGCTACATTATGTTTCAGGAAAGCAATTATAACTATTTCTGGTATTCAATTATAATTACACAATATTATACATTTTTTTTCTATGCAATGTGGCCATCTTAACTCTGTGCTATTTGTTATTTTAATATGCAGCTGAATGCTTCTATACTCAGATTTCAGAGCTCTTTTGTCCTAAAAATGAAGATCTGACCTAAAAGGTATTAAGTGTTTGATACTACTTGTTATGTCAGATACTAATATATGGTTCAACATGAAGCTGACTCTGAAACGAAGAGAATCTTTTAAAATAAACGTCAGAAGTGTATAAATTACTTTAACACAAAAATAAAAACACTTGAATTTTTTTCCTTAAAAGCCTATCACTTCAATTATCCAATGGTGATATTTCCTGTGGCCACCCCTCACACTGTCACTGAACTAGAGGATCTGAAAGGTGACACAGATTTTAGGATCCCTAGTGGTAGAAACAGGAATGGCATTTAACTAACTTTAAACCCGACTCACAATGTAAGCATCCACATTACTGAATGGTTCGTACGAAAAATTGATTATAATAATAATTGCATTTCTTATCAGAAGTACTAGAGCTCCCTTATAAAGCCATAAATGCTTCCCTGTATCACAATGCGCACAGTTAACCTTAGACAACAAAGTGGTTGTAAATGGTAATTTATAACTAATTTATTCTGAAAGTTAAATAACTGAAAAATAACTTACAGCTAGAATTAAGCTTTAAAGGTGATTTTAATTCTGTCTTCTTACATGTGGAAGTTGGCAGACATTGATGTCAAGGTGCTGCAGTTTCGTTCATAGCCTTTTGTTATCTAATACTACTATAGCACAGAAATAATTTCTCATATAGGGTAAGGAAATATAATTTGTACAGAGATAATCAGAGCTATAGTTCAGCTCATCATATAAGATAGTCCAAGACAAGTGAGCCTATGGAAATCCAGAGAAGCAACAGAAAATTAATAGAAAAAAATGTATTGCAAAATAATAAAGAGAATATAAAAAATACTTTCAACTAAACTTCTCAAGAATTTTCAGAAGACCATCAAAAGGCAATTCTGAAAGGCAAAATTAATTCCAGATTTCCATTCCTCTTTGTGAAAAAGCAGCAGAGTTCTTGAAAGGTTAGAAAAAATTGTGTAATAAAAATGCTTGTTCTTTCTCACATTTGGCTCTGAAAAGAACTCATGCCATTTTTCCTTAAAATTTACTATCAGATAGACCATGAGAAGTGAGAATGCTGCCTTAGCAGTTATCCATAAAGACATAAGGGGAATTTACAAGGAAGGAAACTGTAATACATCATGGGAGGTACAGTCATAGAATCACAGAATAATTTGGATTGGAAGGGACCTTAAAGATCATCTCATTCCAACCCCTTTGCCATTGGCAGGGACACCTCCCACTAGCCCAGGTTGCTCAGAGCCCCTTCCAGCCTGGCCTTGTGTAGGCTCTGAGTCCAGCTGAGAACCCCAATCCCATGTCCCATTAGGCATTCACCCAGCTATGGAAAACAGGTGAATCTCAAATCAGGCTGAAGCTAACCTTTCTCATCAACTTGTTAATCCAAAATACTCTACAGATATCTATCTTATCAACAAATTGACAGTTTGATTTTCCGAGTGGAGTATTGAAAAGTGTAAACTAGAATTTCCACTAAATCACATCCATACTGATTTACGGCCATCCTAGTTTCAAATTCATGTTATATTTCACCCAGTTAGAGTTAAAAGACTTATCTGTAATTTATACAACTGGAAGATCAGAACCAGGTGCTGCATTTCACCATAGATAACATGTTTCTGTACAAATGTAATATATGCACATAGAGATAATTTTATTCCATTAATTAATTCAAACTTTATGATCTTGTCCTATGAATCCCTGTGCTATAATGCTGTTATGATGTCAACGTTACAAAGATGCAAAACGCATGTTTTTAAATCATGGTTCTTTAATTTTAAAATCCAATTTGAAACCACAGGGCACTAGTTATTATAAAACCATGCATTAAAATGTTTAATTTAAAACACATGTAAATAAAAGTCATTAGAATCTTTAAGGGCTGAAATTGTGAAGGACATTTTTTAAAAATTATATGACTTAGTGTTTTGTTTACTAGCAGAAACACTTCATGTTTCTACAAGAAAAGAAAGGAAAAGTCAAATATCCTATCAGCTATGCACATGTGTACCATCCACAAAGAGACAGATACAAGCTTACAAAATTCTGTGATGATTTTCTAAGTTAATATCAATGAAATGTATTTTAAAAGGGCTCAGTTCTGTTCATTCAAGCATGTCCTGGCTTGAATTATATTAGTAAATATAAATTGCATCAGAAAAAGCACTGCTTTGTGGCTTTGTTTAATTAAAATGGAAATTCAAAACACTGGGACTAGATAACTTTATACCAGATAAAAGAATTGCTGAGGAGCCTTTTTACACTTTGACAACCAAGATGAAATTTAATACTTCAGAAATGGTCTGTGATATAGTTGGGATAATTTTGAGACTCTACTATTAATGAATATTAAATGAAAACCTTAAGGCCCAACTTAACTGACATAATCTCTCCCTGCAAAGTCATAATATGAAGCCTGCGTATCACAGGGAGTATTTTCTGTAAAAATATAAAGTAAGGATTGGCCAATATAAAAATAACACCTAGTCCATCAAGGAGTAGAACAGTTTATAAAAAGTCTTCCCTCATAAATTCTTTTGCTAGCTGCAGCAGCTATGAGAAACAAAGATCTCCTGCGAAATGCCCAAGGCCACACTTTGGTTAGGAGCTGAGAGTTACATCATCTTTAATGGGAAATACAGTTTTACTTGATGGAGGTGAGACCTGAGAGCAAGGCTTTGGTTTCAGAACAAAAAGGAGTTGTATTGTTTCCTTAAGTGCTCTATTCATTGACAAAAGAGCACCGAGCAGAGGAGGAAGCACAGAGAGCAGCTAGTGGCCTCGTAAGGAACTGCAGCTGGAATGACAGGTGGTGTCCTACCTTGTACACGATGATGGGGATATCAATGACAATGTAGATAAGGTCTCCCAGTGCCAGGCTGGCGATCAGCGCGTTCGGGCCGTTCCTCATGCACTTGTTCTGGTAAATGATCCTCAGCAGCGTTGCATTCCCCACCATCCCAACGATGAAAATAGCACAGGATACCACGGTGTTAATGTATTTAAAAGTTTCGGCAATCTTAGTCTGCTGGGAGCATTTGACAGTTTGGTTGGACACCGGGGGCTGTATGGTGGTGAAGAGGATGGTGGATTCGATCCCTGAGAAGGTAGAAAGGGGGTTTCCCGAATCATTCCGATTGGCAACGTCTCTGTCAGAGCTGTCACTGAGGATAAATCCTGGGACCAGCAGCAGCAAGGAAACTCTTAAACACAAAGCTTCCATCCTGAAGTCCCCAGTGAGGAAACTCAGTGAGACAAAGGTTTGGCTTTTTATTTCAGTATTTCGGTGAGATACTTCTCACTTTTTCACCTGCAGAGAGAAACTGTAAGCAGAAAAAGAAAAGAAAAAAGGCGCACAAAATCAGTACAACAGGTAGTCTAACACATCCTGTTTGTCACTTAGGGAGGGTATCTGGATGTTCAGCCTCTGAGCACACACGTATAAACACCTGCTCATACTCACTGTGCTGCTCTGAAAGCTAGATTACCCCCATTACATGTCTGACAAGAGGCAAACATAAAGAGTTCCTTAAGTGATAGCTTATGCAAATAAGATCCCACTAAACCCTGTTAGCTGGAGACAGAATTTGTGTAGGGATGGAAAAAATAAGGTGAATTAAATTCTGTTTTAAAATATAGTCTTGCAGGAAGAGCCAACCTGTCATGGAGGCTGCTGAATGGTATTTTAACTAAAAATAAGAAGTTATTCTTTTTTCTTTGAGAGCACTACATTAAAAATTAAAGGTAGTAAATTCATAAATTTTCAGAGTATTTTTGATATATTGCTACAATTAGTCTTTATAGGATTCTTCTCTGACTTATTAGCTGGATTTCAAATGAAGACAGAAAAGACATATATTTCAAATTAAAAACTGGACCAGATCCAAAATCCCTAAATATTTGGAGGAAAATCTTATAGTCCTAGGATAGACCCCTGGCCAGGAAAATACCTTCAAACTTTTTCATTTGGTCCTGAATGTAATTGCAACTGATGCTCAGTACTTAGCCACAGTGAATTTAATAATAAAAAAATTAACCTCTTTAAGGGTAAAAAATACTTGGTATAGTATTCTAAGCAATAACTCATGACATTTTCAGGTAGGGAAGAAAGCATCACAGGATTCTGTCCCAGTAAGTGGGACTGCCTGTGTGTAATCCCTGGGGATTGTAGGGGTTGTAGATATCAAACCTCCCATGAAACCAGGGATGCTATTTAACTCCTTTTTCCTGAAGCCTTAGTTTAATTTAAGATTTTTTTTTACATGGCTTATATCTGCAAAACAAGACAAAGTTGATAAAAGAAGAGTAGAAGATAAAGTATTTATAACTTTCTGATTTCCAGGGACTCGCCTGAAGTATTTGGGAGGATCCTTTTAAATAAATGAATCCTAATTTCTTTCCCTGTGGGGTTATTAAGTCAGAGTTTATAGCAAGAAGTTTACTGGAGAAGGAGGGAGAAAATTTACTGATAATACTTCTGGAGCAGGCACAGTATAAATATTTACTACTATTGCAGGCTTCTGTTGTGTGTGGTCTGTGGAAGTGTGTGTGTACCTCTGTAGAGCAGCAGATACGTTGCTAACAGGAGTATTCCTGTCTGGTATGTAGAGTGCTGTCCCTCACAGACCAGGGATCCACCTTTCAGTCTTTGTGCTGCTGTACTTGAGATCAGGAGCTGACCAACTGTGAGCTCCCATGGACTTTATTTCAAAGTTTAACGTGCTAAATAGTAAATCCTTCTTTATTTAATTGAATTAAATGCTGGTTATGACTGCCTCTCAGGCCACTTAGCAGCAGCATGGTGCAAGTGTGTTCACTTTAGGTTTCTAAATCATACCAGAAACAACAGAGTTGTTTGACTGTAGTTCTTTTCAGGCAAGGATTAGTACTTGTATTATCTTCTGTGACTACGGTTCCTCAATTTACAAATTGGAAAAGTCTATCGCTATTAAATATCTTTCCCAAATATAGATGATAGACTCAAGAACAGAACCAACAGCCCTATGTTTTGGTAGCTATATTAGTTCCTGCCTTACTTTGTGACCTTTTTGGTGAAAATTTGATGTGTGTATCATGTAAACATGGTGGCAGCATGGCAGTCATGCTGCCAGCAAGCAAAGCTAGGAACAAAATTGCCAATTAGCATCTCTTCCCCCTCCCAGAAGACACTTTTTTCTAAGAAGAAAACTAGAAAGTTTTTAATAGACTAACTACTAAGGGTACTTTTTAATAGGGTCCTGATAGCCCTTCATTCCTCTGTGCATATTTTTAAAGTATTTATCTTGCTGCAGAATATAACATGCAACCTGCCTCTTAAGAGTAACACGCTGGCATCCCTGATAACTTTCTGTGGTAAGATAATATAGGATTGTCCTTCACACGCAGCCTGGAGGGTGTGAGGGTGCTGTGTTAATCTGGGAGTTACCCGCCTGTGCTGTGCCTGTGCTCCTGCAGTGCTGCAGAGGCAGCCGCGGATGCAGGGAACTAAATCCCTGACTTGCCTGGAGTATCAAGCCACAAAAATTCCCATGCCGAGGTTCGCGAGAAGAGACCGTAGCAGTGGAAATGAAATTGTTCCAAGTATTAAAGACAAGCTACAACGTTAACAGTGCTTGATCAGTGTAAGGCAGCTGAGATGTGAAAAGGAGAAAATGAAGCGGAGCAGGGCAGGAAGGCTCTGAAGGCAACAACGCCGGCAAGGGGGATTCTCTGGGCTGTTCCCAGCGGGAGTTGCCGGGGAAGCCGCCTGCTTCTCCTTCCCCAAGGCCATAGGAAACACGCTCCTTGCACCACCAGTAAAGGATCAATTCCAACATACATGGGCAAACCAGTGCTGCCTGCCCTGCAGCCGGTACAGAGAGCCTCTGGCGAGATCCATATACTGTTAAACTTTCTAGAATCACAGTTCCCCCAAGCTGCCTTGTGCCCGTCTCTTGTTCTCTCTCCCTTCCTCTCTCTCTCACACACTCACACCCGCACACAGAGGTGCACCACTGCCGCCGAATCCCTCTCCGGGGAGTTTCCAGCGGTGCGGAAGGTGCCCGGGGCTCGGGCTGGGCTGTTCCTGGGCTGGGATCGGGATGGAGCTCCAGCAGCATCCCGCGCACTTCCCCGCGCCGCGCCTCCCCGCCCTGCTCACCCTCATACTGGGGCTGCTGCCGCCGCCGCCGCCTCGGAGAATTTCCTCTGAGTGGCTTTTCCTGGGATAGTCTTACCAGATCCTCTTGCCTGCGTCTGACTGGGTGGAATCGAAAATCTCCACCTCCGCTAAATCAGTGAACGAAAGAGACAGACCGGAGAAGTCGGAGCGTCCCCTCTTCTCTGCCCCCTCCCCCAATTAAAACAAACCTCCAGCCCGAACTGAGCCCCTGCCAATGTTAAACACAAAGGCTGCCTCCCGGGCACAGGCGAACACGGAGCTCTTTAACTCTTTCCTCGCTGAAACTGAGGACCCATCCAAACCACAGCCTCGGGAATCCACTGCTGTAGCTGCCTGCCAATGGCAGGATTCTCAGGAAGGGTCTGAGTCTGAACCCACCAGACGGCAGAAGAGCCATGAGCAAAACGGGGAAATCTGATTAAATAAACCGCTCTGGCTATGCATTTGCCCCGGGGTTGGCCAGGATCAGAGTCTCGGAGACCATCAGTAAAACTGTGTGTTAGAGTATCCAAAGTGCTGGAACCGTAAACAGAAACTACTCCTGAGTGAAAATTTCTTTGATCCATCCAGGACACACCTTGCTAATACATCTTAGTTTCTTTTACAAGGATAATAATAGTGTGGCATTTTCTGTCATTCCTGTTTCCTATTACTGTTCTTCTGTCAAGACAGAGGTGCAAAAAATTTTGTGCAGAAAAAGTGGAAAGTTCACTTATACCTAATGACATTTTCTCACAGTGAGAAAAAATGCCAGTATATCAGAGGGAGCAGCTTGTACTGGAAAGAGTTTCAAAATCCCTTTATGTTAGCAAGTTTATGAAATTTTGAGTCCTTTGTTGAATCATTTCAGGTTTCTCATTTCCTGGCAAGTTTCCATCTATTTGTACTACAGAAATTATTTTCTAATCATATTGGGATTTTGAATAAAGAAAGGCAATCTTCCTAAATAAGATGTAAAAATATGTCATCCTAAAACTGCAAAAGCAGACTGAAAAGAACTATAGAAGGTGTGATGCTAGTGGCCTGCAGAATGAAAATATCTGGCACTAAATCATATAGGAAATTTTTTCTAACATTATCAGTTTTGCATAGTTAAAAGTATGCTTCTGTAGTGTGTTTGAAATCATCTGATAAATCTTGAACAGGAAAAACCAGCATCTGGATCAACAGGATTAGTGGTACTTTATTACTTCTAGAAAGTCATCTCAGTTAAATGAGATGTAAAAGCACAGGATCTTTGAAGGAACATACATGTTCAGGCTGAGAATCACAAAGAGCCTCCCGTTTGAAAATCAGATAGGAAGTTTAATTCAGAATCTCAGGTTGCCATGAAGTGGAATAAATGCTGATAATCCACTAAATTGTCCATACACTACTAAAAAAATTCTTTAGTTTTGTCACAGATGCTTGTATTAACGATTTGCTGTGTCAAGAATCATCTACATGGTAACTTGTTGCAAAAACTATTGAAGAGCTGGAAAGGCTGTTATTAAAGACCATGTGCACTTTATGGAGTGCTTTATTGAATGCAATTCTTAAATCTCTTATGTGTTCTTTAAACATTGTTAAGACTCAATTCCTTTCCTGGAATCATTTGACCTTTATGTCTAAACAACTAGAGTTGTAACAAAAAAAAACCCAAAACAAAACAAAGCCAAAAAAGTGTACTTCTGGTCTTGTTCAAACACACATTTATTCTTCCAATTCATAATACCATGATTCCATGCATAACTATACTATTACATGAAACAAATGTAATAAAATTATCAAATTTACTATGCTGTTAAAGGTCTCTTTCTAGACAACCTTTATGAGTGCTTCTTTTATTGCCCACCCACATAAGTAATATTAGCTATTAGAAATTACTGCTCCGCGTTCTTTGTTATTTTCACTCTTTTTAAATAGACCTTTATTTTGTCTTTAATCTTCTAGATGTCTAAAGATCAGTTGATATCTTGTCTTAAACTAAGAAAAATTCAAAAATTATATTTAATTGTTCCTGCTTTTGTGGTCTTCAGGAAAGTAACATGGAAAAAGAAGTTTTCATGTATGAATTATGCAAAAACTGCAGTTGCAAATGCAGCTGACCTCAGCTACTGAGAAAAGTGATAAAATGCAGTTCTTTACACCAAGATGTTTTCAGCTGTTAGAGACACTTTCACCATCATTGTTGGACTGCTGTCCTGTGCAGGGAAGAGTTCTTGACTGAAGATTCTGTGTACCAGTTTCAACACAGTGAAAGTGTTTCCTCTGACCTCTTCTGTTTGGTGTCTTCAACAAACTGCTTAGCTTGGCTTGCATAACTCCAGAGATTCTGAGTAAGGACAACATATCAATCTTATTAGAAAAAAAGCAATTGGGTTTGCAGCTGGAGTCAAGAAGACTATCAGCATTTTGTAAAGCTATTAATTTCCATGAAGGTACTAGAAAGGAATAGTTTCATTTTATTGGATTGAAATGGGTGTTGAGCAAATGTATTACCTGTTAAGTCACTTACCTTCTCAGATTTGGTATGAAATAGGAACATATGTTCATCAGGTCATGGACTCCTGAATTGTATTACTGAGATTCAAAAGACTGAAATCAAAACCAGACATTGTCTATAATTGGCATTTCCATAAGCAGTCAGTTGGTGTGCTTATAATCTGCAGCATTTTCAGAAATCAGAAGTTATTAATCACAAAGAATGTAGATATCTAATTATTCTGCATTATTTCACTAGATTTCTGATACAGTTTTTATCAGGACTAATACAAACAATAGAAAATAGGAGCCACTTGGAGAATTTGGAAAAATGCACCTAAATACTTTCGTTACAATACTGGATAGCTGTTTCACTTTGAATTCAGTATCTAGATCTAGTGAACAAGAACTCAGCAAATCCATAACTTCTCATGGAAACATGCTAATTTCAAAAACACTTGTTGGGCAGGTTTCTCAACTTTTGCTACCCCAGTTCAGTCAGAAGTTGCACGTGATTGAACAAAAAGAAGAATCATCCAAACTGTAGAGGATATTTCCATCTTGTGTAGATTATCTGTTCTTCAACAAGAGATGCACCTATGCATCTGCTTTAGAAGAGTTCAGTTAAAAAGCACTCTCCAGAAAATGTAAATTCATTGAAAGTCAGGGCTCATTAATTCCAGTGATCATTGAACCAGTTATTTGCTTCTGTTATGTAACATTTCTGTTTCCCAGAAGCTGCTTTATTTAAATTGTATCTCTACTAATGTCATATCTATATCTATTTATGTGCTTAGTACAAATAAATCCTCTTTCTGTCAGGGCTATCTTGCTCCTCCCTTCCTTCTTGCTCTCTCCTTTCTTCCCTCCATCTTCCCCCTTTGTCTCTCTTATCTGTTTCCTTCATGTTAATAGAAAATTTTGGCCATTTACAATATGAATTTATAATTAAAAGAGAATTACAGTGAGAATACTATTGTATTAATTTATTCCTAGAACTGGAAAGGTGTTTGTATTAGAAGCACTGAAACATTCCTGCTCTTGAACTATGTGAAACTGAAGCTGTGATAGAACCAAAAGGGTTAAAGGATTGACATTTAAAGGACAAAATTGACCATGGAGACAAACAGTTAATACAGGAACAACTGCAGGAGCTACTGCACCCCAAAAGGGAATATTATTCAGGAACTGTGGATTGCGTGCAGAATCTTGATGGAAAAGTTTGAGTGAGGAGTGAGCTTCCTAGGGCTTTAATGTGCGGATTGGAGAAATAATAACATGTATTGTTAATTCCCTTCAATTACTGTGCATTTCAGATTCCTCTGGGGAGCATTTACCTACTGTGTTAAATGCAATGGACTAAGAACATTTCAGAAAAGATTTACTGGAGGAGGTGGTGGTGTTGGTCTTCATTTCCGTAGATGAAAGCCCTAATTTTCAAGGTCTGGATCTTACCAATCTATTTGGTGGGAGGCAGGAAAGAAGAGAGAGCCAGACTCTTCTCCCTGATGCTCAGTGACAGAAGAGGAGGCAACGGACACAAGAAATCTGTTCTTGAAACACAAGAAATTAAATTTGTATATAGGAAAAACCACTTTCACTATAAGGATCATCAAAGAGTGACACAGGGTGCCCAGAGTGGTTGGAGAATTTCTGTCCTTGATGGTGCTCAAACCCCAGCTGGACACAATCCTGAGTAAC
The DNA here is from genome assembly GCA_013390045.1 of Picathartes gymnocephalus. Classification (NCBI taxonomy): domain Eukaryota; kingdom Metazoa; phylum Chordata; class Aves; order Passeriformes; family Picathartidae; genus Picathartes; species Picathartes gymnocephalus. The sequence goes on along the minus strand of WEKY01013417.1, from coordinate 14,663 downwards.
CTGCTTTAGGTGGCTGGGCTCTGAGCAGGGGCATGGACTAGATGATTTCTAAGGGTCTCTTCCAATCTCAAAAGTCTGCAAGTCTGGGATTCTGTGATTCAGGTGAGACTTCCATTATGTCAAGAGTATTTTGACTTGAGCTCTGGAATTACGGTGATGCCTTGAATTTTAACTTTTATATTTCTTAGATCCTGTTGTACTTAGTGTGTGTAACTCTGAAGTGCTTTGTAACCTGTTAGCTGCTCTCTCGGGCAGTGATAGACATAACAACCCTCTCCAGGTCTGCTCTCCAAGGACACTTGGACGGTCCTAAGCCCAGAAAGTGTAAACCAACAGCTAAAGAAAGGGGGGCAAGCCGGAGAGAATTACATCAGTAGCTGAAGTTTTAATTGGCAAATTTATGCTGATATGCTAATGTACCAAAACCTATAACTGGGGTAAGAACTCGTGACTTGTCGTCCATCTTGGGGTCCATCTTGGGTCTGGTGGCCCAGGGTGTGCTCCCCAGGGTGTGCCCTTGAAGGCCTTCAAATAAATATTCACTTTTATTCTCTTACTCCTGTCTAGTCTCTGTTTGCAGGTAGCCAATTAAGGCATCAACGGTGTTCAAAATTCTTCAAGTTATGTTATTTGTATTGGGAACTGATGTGGTATTGAATTGAGTATGAGATACACACAGACAGAAGAGTGCTTGTAAGGTAATGTCCTGTGGCAAGTTGGCTATTATCCAAAAGGATAATGTGTGATGTTTATTGAAATATTTAGCGAAGAGTGTATGTTTTTAATGTCAGCTCTCGACAGAAATAATTTTCTTCTTCCCTTTTGTGGCCAAGACAGCAAAACAAGTGACTGTAGGGAGCATTTGGGGATCTTCAGCAGTTCTCAGTGTTCATCCCTATTGTTTCAGGCTACACTGAAACTTGCTGTGAGCTAAAGGAGTTCAAGGAACCTGCTCCAAAAGACCAGTGTTCAATAGTAACAGATAAAAATATTTCTACATAAACCCCTCAATATGCAGTAAAATACATACATGAAGACCAATAAAATAGCAATATGTCACAGAAGATGTCTGTTACATAATCATGCAATGAGTAAAATTATGCAATGAGTGATTATAAGCACACAGACCAAAAAAAAAAAAGGAAGGAAGGAAAAACAGATATAAAGATAAATTAAAATTTGATTGAAAGAACAGTAGGAGGAAGAGAATGTCCTAGATTAGAAAATCTTCCATAACTTACAAAAGTAAGTATCAATCTGCGTTTGCCGATTTGAGCCTGTCCAGAACACAAGTTGTGTGATAGAGGAATGCTATTCTGCTGCCAGATGCATCTTTTATTTTCTTAAGCACTAATAAAATTATCTAGATAAGATAGTGAGATATCAGAATGTCATTTTATCCTAATCTAAATAAGGTTAAAATTATTTCTATTGGCTACTCTGCAGTGAAGCTGTTTTTCATGGAAAACCCTGACTCATCTCAGTTCTTTCTAATGTTTCTACATTATCTAATTTTTGGTTAGTGTAACTAAAGCTGTGTTGAAATGAGGTGCTTGTACATTTACTTTGGTACAGTAAAGCCCCATTCTTATATTATTCAATATTAAACGGTTAGTGTAAACGATTCCACATATTATCTTACTGTAAACCACATATGTAGGCCTATTTACAGGCTTATCATTGAGTGATGGATTAATTACAAACTTCTGTGTGTTTTTATAGATGTAAGGAATTCTCTGCCACGCAATTTTGAGATAAATTATCAAAGTTTTTGGAAGAATATTCACCATTGTTTTCTGCTATCTAGAAAATATTGTTAATTGGAAACCAAAGCACACATTTAGGTAACTAACACAGCATTAAGACAGTGTGAATAGGAAAATCTAGATACACAGTACTTGAAAGAGAAGGAGCTGACAATTCTTTAGATTTTGATGATTAAGCTCTCAATCCTTTAAAAAGGGATCCTTCTATTTTTATGTTCATGCATGCGAGTATTCTGTCTGTTTGTTTTAACAGTACAGCTGGCTCCATCTCAAGTTGGGAAGGCTGGGTTAGGATATGATTGTGTTCCTGGCTATAGGATTGGTATGATGTGCTGTCTCGTGTTGCCGTGGCCTTGCTGTGATCTGGATTTCCACTGCAATGACTTTTACTTAGAGTGTGGAAGAAGTGTTTTTATGGTATTTGGCTGTGTTAATGCAGTTCGGTCATACTAAGTTTCGGAATTGTCAAGACATCCGAATTTGTCTTGAGGATTCAGAGGGTTGGGAGGCAATTAACCTTGGCTCCCTTCATTCCTCTTCCACCCCAGCTCCTTCATAGAGAGCCTCATCTCTCCTGCTGCGTTCTGTCTAATGAGAACCCCTCACATCTCCACATATGCCTGGTAGTCCTCAGCCACCACCAGTGGCGCTCATCAGTCGTCTTCTTTTTCCTGATCCTTGTCTTATTGATGACGCACTGTGGCTTCTTCAGCAGCTGGGAGTGTGCTCATTTTTTCATACACTGAACAGTAAACGGTTGGATTTTGCTGTTTTAGCCTTAATCCCAGTCACAGTGCTGGGGCCGGGTGGGGTGAGGACAGACAGACAAGCAAAGTGGGAGGACTGTGGTGTCCCCTTGGCTGCTGGCCATGCCTTGCTGCTCCCTGACAGAGGGAGGGTGTGCTGGGAAGAAAAGAAGGAATGATTTTATCTGTCTTAGTCCAAGTATCCCAGACAAAATTCCTACTCAGTTCTGCTATCTTTGAACAGAAATATTTCTTTCTCTGGTAACAGCAATTTCAGTTTGCCTTATAAAACGTCTTGAAACTGAGCTGATTTCCTTGTGTCAAGCCACTGTATCCTCTCAGATAAAGGGAAATTATGGAAAGATAAAGTAATGATTCTCTTAAAACATACCAGCATATAATCTTACATGTGTATTGTTTAATTTTATTTTTATTCTTGTCACAGTAAGTACTTATAGGTTGTTCAGGATGCAAAAGGAAAAGAAACAAGAGATATTGTTGCCAATCTCCCTTTCCTGGCTGATATTCCACTACTGTTAAAAAGACTTCCATTTTATGATATTGGATTTTTGTCATAAATAACATACAGAAGTAAGTATACAATAAGTCTTTTGTATCAAGCTGTAACACAAGACTATTCTGTTTGTATAGATTAAAAAAGTAAAATTTCAGACCGATTAAATTCCTGGGCACATTGAGGTAAAAAATGATGTTAGTTTTATATGATAATTCTTTTGAATATAACCGAAAGCAAACTACTGTCAATAATTAAATAAAATCCTGTTTTTTAGGTATCAAGCAACAGTAAACTCTGGTCTTGTATTTTTAACTACCAATTATCCTAGTCACAAATTTTAATCTCCTCTTAATTGATTTAATGTGCTGTTCAATTGAACTATTTAGGAAGTAGATTAAAAAACATAGCCAATAAATGCATGCAAATAGAAGTTTATGAAGTCTTTGAGCTAGCAAGTTTATAATTTGCATCATATTTTCCTGGGGAAGAACATCTGGAAAAATGCTTTCCACTTACTTTTGGATGTAAAACTCATATTTTCTAATCCATGAATAAAAGGTATCTGCTCAAACTTAACTCGGTCAGATCTAAGATGGTGGGAATGTAATGTTCTCTTTTTCCCATGAAACCTCTGTAGTTATTTAGAGTATTGGATTATGAATATACTAAACCCCAGGAATATTGTTGTAAAACAGGTGCTGAAAGCACACATATTGAGCTTGTGGTCATGTATTATTTCCTGCAGATCCACTGAAGTCAAAGATATTTTGTGGGACTCTTACAGCACTGTTGGATTAGATTCTCAGCTGGCATAAGTGAGTGTAAATATCTTGTTGGAAATGGAAATACATTTCTTTGTATTATATAGATGGTGTAATTCTTTCCAAGTCACATTAGTGGACCTTGAAGGGAACCGTGCCATCATGTGCATGTCTCTCAAAATATACCTGAAACAGGACAGCTGCTGCAATTTTCTGCAAAAGCTGATCCTGCTTCTTAAGAATTTTGATTGATTTGAATATTTTTAGTACTTTCTGACTTTCTTATGATTATTAATTTGCTAGTGGCTATAATAATTTAGATAGGCAAGTTTTCAATAAATGTTGAAAAAAACTTGAAAATCAAATTTGAATTCTGAAATAATCTATGATTTAAAACATTTGCCTGAGAATAAAAATATTTAAAGAAATCTTCATCCAAACAGGCTTTAAACTGAAATAAAACTACTTTGTACTGACATTCTGAATGGGCCCTACAGTTTGAGTGAGGGCATTTTAAAAAATAATTAAAAATAATGTATGTTTGTTAAGTTATAGTGATCGCATAAAGTTTATAAGCAAAGATAAAGTTTTTTTTAAATGTAAACAATCTATTTATACAGCCATATGAAAATGTAATGAGTGGGCAAAGCTGGATTCTTGTAAATAAAATAGTTTTGCTGTTTGGCATATAGTCATAGCGAAATATCTGGGTCAAAGCATCAGTAACTGCCTGTGGCTGATTTATAGTATACAAGTAGCTATCTCTTTTTCTTTCTGTTTCCAATAGGTGATATTTAAATCTTACCTATACTGTTACTTTTGAAGTGATGGCCAAGAACAACAGAATTATGAACAAGAATTATGAGTAATATAGGACAGAAATTCCTTTTGGATTTAGGTCTAGAATACAGTAACAGTCTAGCAAAATGCGAGAGCTTAACTTAGAACATTTATTTTATACCTTAGACTGAACTTTATTTGGGTCAGGACCTGTGTGCTGATTTTTGGAAAAATAGGGAAACCCATATGAAAAGCCTCAATATTATTTTTTTGTAATTTTGTAATGCTTTCTTGGAATTTTGCAATGTAATGAAATACTTGAGGGAGTTGCTTGTGAAAGACTCCGGCTGAGATATTTTGGTCTCTGCAATGTTTTTTAGTTCAGGTTGAAAAACAAATCTATGAAAACTGTCCCACCTCTGAGGAATGTTTGTTAGCTCCACTAACTGCACCTTTATTCCTAGATAAATGCCCTGAGATTAAAGAAATTTACCCACCTTTGCAGTTCTTTGAATGCACATGCCTGTACCTATCTAGATCAGATACAGAACACTAGATGTCATTTATTGTCAAAATTCATATATGCAAAAAAGTCTTTCAAGTTATGCAGAAGTAGGAAAAAAAAGTGAATGCTTTTTGCTGCTAGCATTTGGCGAGACTAGAGGGAAATGAAACAAACAGATGTCCTAGAAGCTGTCAAGACCTAATAAGTCTGGTATTAATAGACATGTCTGGGCCAAGCATTTTCTAGAGATAGTAACAATAATTTTTGCCTCCATATAGTCACATGCCTTGTCTCTTCAATGTTCTAAGGAGTTCAAGTTCACAATTGTTTTAATTTTTTTTTTTTTTTATTAGTCATTACTTGTTATAATGCTGTCTGTAGATTTAAGTTCCCACTCCTAATGAGGTGTCTCAACATGAAACAAATTTTAAGGGTTTTCTTGGTGGTGAGTAGGAACTGATAGATCAATTCCTTCTGCCCTGGAGGGCTGGTATGATTTAGTATATTAAGAAATTCTAGTTTGAACAGAAGCGTTTGGCAATTTCTATCAGGGTCAGGCTATCTCCTAGTCATTTGTCCCATGATCATACCCCTTGCCTTCCATTGTCACCTGATGGTTCTGTCAACTATAACTGACAGAGCATCGCCGGTGCTCGGGAAGGTGGATGAATAACACTTTCACAGACAGTCTCCTTTTCACTTAGTGCTTTGGATGTGTAATGATTATTGACTCAACTTTTTTTAATAATTCTTTTTTCTGGTAGAGCAAGGCAATTTTTGGTCTCTTATTTAACCACTCCAACCACTTAAGTGAAAACACATTGGTCTAGTGGGGGACTTCAGTTTTGTATCACAACTCCTTTATGGAATACCTGCTCAGAACAGCTGTAAATGTAGGTGAGTAGAGGGAGCAACACAGAGCATTATTGTGTTCTAATACTTTCCCTGGCTGAACTTAGCACTACTTGCCTTGCTGAACAAGTGATGGCATCACTCATGAGGAAGGATCTTCTCCAAAGAAAGCAACTCTTTCTTGTGTTTACTTATTCTCTAATTTGCTTGTGCATTCTTACATTTACCATATTTTCCTTACTTCACTTGATTATGTCCTCTATCATGACCTAGAGTTTTCTACAGGCTGGACACCATATTCTAAGATTTATACTGAAGCATATATCACTCTGCCCTGTTTGCTGAGGCACTGCTGCCAAAGGTACCATTGCACAGTATTATTGTCTGCTTTGATTAAGCTCTGCTTCTTAGAGGTCCTGCACATCTGAAAAAATGTTCTGTTACTGTATTCATTACAGACATTCCTTGGGACTTATTGACATTATCTTGTTTAGTTACCTATTTCTAGATCACTTTATTTATTTTTAAGGTTTTATGCCTCATTGTTTCAAAAATGTAGTTCTGGAGATTAACTTTGAGTAATGGAGAGGGATATCGTTCCAAACCTCTAATGAAAACCGCTGTTCAGTTTGGAAGGCAACACATATCATGATATGCGTTGCATTTATCTAAAGGGCTGGGAGTTCTTTGCCATTTACTTTATTTATGCATACATAGTAAACCTCAGAGAAATATTCATGGACTGTGTTGACCCTGGAAAACATTCAAAAGACTGAATTGTCAGTTTAACCAGATCTTTGTTTAAACATATCTAATTCTCTCCTCCCTGCACTCATAAATATCCAAGGAAATAAAACGATCAATATTTTTTAAAAATACACTCTTTGTATGTAACAGCACTGTAGATGCATGTGAAATCCTCTATGGCAGTGGTGTGGGTTTTTTAAAGAAATAAAGGATTTCAGGGTTTTTTGATTTCAAAAAAAAAAGCAAGCCAGTACTAAGCTTTTAAAATGGCTGGCACTTGGAAAAAAAATTTCTTTGGACAGAAATGAGAACATTTCTGTAAGCCTGTGGTATTCTTTTGGGGTTTCAGTAGGAGGAACCAGTATATAAAATCTGCTCTCTGATTGCTTTGAAGTAAAATAGCTCTTCTCTCCCAGTTCAAAGTAGGCCACAAACAGGTATCTTCTGAATGTAGTTACCCAAATTTCAGGTGGTGCTCCCCATCTGTTGCTTGTCATCAATCAGAAGCTGAACAGATCCATCTCCTAAAGTTCTGTTATGGGAAGAAGGGTTATATGTACTTCTAATTCAGCTCATGCCAACTGCACCTGATGTTAATTCCTGCTTGCAGTTAGGTGTTAAATCACTACAGCTGAGTTGGTCTGAAACAAGTAAAGAGAACCTTGGCCTGACTCTCTGTCTGGAGGAGAGTGGGCAGTGGGAACAGGTAATGCTATGCAGAAGAGATGTCAGTTTGTGGCTCTGGAGGTTGTTGTAAAACTCAGGGGTATCTGTGATTATTTTTATGTCAAAATTGTGGAGTACTTCTTGGGAAGAGCTGACTAGTTTGTGTGTTGGCAGTTGCTAAAGCTTTAGCTTTATAGACAGGAGGAAACAGTGAATCAAACTAGTGTTTTAGTTAAGTGCTTTCAGCTTCCCGTTTTGCACAGACTCTTCCTTATATTTTTATTTCTTATTACCTTATGAATATTGTTCTGGTTAGCCTGAATCAGTTGTGCTTTGCTGATGACTACTTGAGTGTGCTGATGATTCTCGCTTTGGCCATTTACATTGTGATTAATGGGCTGAAAAATTCTTCAACTGTGGAAGACTAATTTCTAAATAGAGGGTGAAGCTTTAACTTTATTTTTTATTTCTTGGTATTTGTTTTTTTATTGTACTATTGTGTTTATTTATGCCTATATTTACTTAATTCCTTCAGTATGCTTTCTGAATAGGTGCTGAAGTAGTACCACATTTTCATGCCTGATTTTCAGCTGTTAAGTCAGTCTATGAAATACTATAGTTATTTTATTTATGACTGTGGTGTATGTGATTCTTTGGTGGGAGGCAAGTTTCATTCAAAGTGTATGTCTTGAAAGGAAAATAATAGTTGTTCAGCCACAATCTGTGATTAGAAAGCTATCGAACAAATATGAAAAAAATTATTCTAACTCCAAATAGACAGAGAGTTTATAAAATCAACTTCACAAGTTGTAGGTTTAACATATGCCTAGACTAAAAGATTTGAATAACTATGGGTAAGTAAAGAGATAATATTTCATTCTTGCATATGTGTTTTACATAGTAAAACCTATTTTGAATCAGATTGGAAAGATTTTTCTCTTTCCACTGATCTGTGCCAGGATCCAATTATAGAACACATCCCAGTAATAGCAATAAATAATACTTATAAGAGGAGAATGCATGCTACAATTTGTTGTTGCCAAATAAGACCCTTTAATAAGAAGCCTGGGTATTCTCTTTTAAAGTGACATTTCAAAGGTTTTCTTCCCCATTTACAGCTAAAGAATTGGTACACTTCCAGCATCTTGGTGCATTTGAAAGTTAACTAAAACAAGCATTTTTTTATACTTCAACAGCTTCCTCCTCTTCTGAATAAAATATCTGAAGCATATAAGGAATGAAATCCTGACCACTTTGAAGTCACTTGGAAAATTCTTTTTGTCTCTCAATGAAGTTAGAATTTCACCCCAAGTGACTCAAATGTTATATTACTTTAAATTGCATTGTGGAGGAGGTTAGATTGCCATTTTATACTGTTTTCCTCTTTCAAATTTTAAAATAAATTCCAACTGGCATCTTGCTTGAAGCCCTTAAGAGATTATTCTCTTCAGCTTCTCTACCTTGTGACAGAGATCTGAGAACCTATATGGATTTTTTGACATTTTCATACTGAAAAACAGAAGGCCTCATAAGTGTTTATGCTCCTCTGACTGTACACCAAAGATTTGATACAGAAAGCGAATTGTGGAGAATTAAGAATGTTTTCTGCAACAAAACTAGCAAGTCTAGCAGTTAGAATTCTTTGGGAGTCAGAGTTCCTATTTCACTGACATTACATTAGGAGCTTTAGGGTTTCTCACCACTGATTACAAACTTATTGCACAGGAGAGATGGGGCACATTAAGAGATTTTATTTGTGCATTTCCAGTGTTGAATACTTTCCTTCCATTGATTTGTTGCTGGTTGTCTGGAAATATTGTGCTTGTTTTCTGATGACAGCCACAGCATTCAACATTTTGGGGTTGACACTGACTCTGCAGACATAACAAGCTCCATGTTGTTGGAAGGGACACTTAGTGAAATCACAGTTGTCAAAGGGATGACTTTAGAGACCTGCTATCAGTAGGACTTAAAAATCTCAGCAATTTTTATGGAGCTTTTGCAGCCTTTTAGTTCTAAACCCCGTTCCCTTTTCTGTGTCTGGCATAGAATATTCTGTGGATACAGAACTGGTAGCTTGTCTAGGACAGATGTAAACCACGTCAGTGTTTCAAGCTATGTACTTTTTATTACCGGGAAACACAATTGTAACACTTCTGAAAGTGCATAGGATAAAATATTGGGCAGAACATTGATATGAGAGAGAAGATTGTAGACATCCCAAGAAAGGGAGTGAAAAGCTCAGGATATTTCTTGCCAAGAAAAATTGTTTGTGTTTTCTTGTGAACTACAAGAAGGATAGTATGTTTTTTACTATAAACCCAGTCCAAATTCCTTTCAGTAGAGCAACGTCCTGTAGAGGGTATCTAGTAATATAGTTCATAAATAAGTATGGCTAGAGTAAGTAAAGCTGCTAAATAATAAATGATAGCTTGTAATCTATTGAATAAATTTATATTTGAATATTTCTAGGGCATGGGAAATATGTAACCCCTGTGGAGATGAACAGGATTTTTTTATCTCTGGACCTGAGTTATTGGCTCACAGCCATTATATATTTTCCTCTGCTTCCTGTCCCTTCCTTGTTATGAGGAAGGAAGCAGATGATGTAATTAAATTGCAAATGTATATTTTACAATAGATATGTATAATGACTATATCACTGTATGTATCTCGTGTGTGAAGTTTATGTAACTGGATTAAGAAAAGAGAAATTTTTTATATGCCCTAAAACCAGTATCATATAAAGTCAGTTTGAATCCATGATGACAAAGTTTTCAGTGGTCTAAATTCATATCTCAGGTTGGTCAGGGTGTAGTGGCATTGTCCTAAGTGAAGAGATAAGTTTGTACTGTGTGACTTGTCAGAAAAATTGGTAGTAAAGACATCAGGTCACAAAAGTCTGTCTTGCAGATCACATTCATACCAGGACAGCCTCTTTTTTTACCCTGGTGAATTCCATAGATTTCAACTAATTTGATTGCCTGATTTTACAGGTATTTTCTCAATTCTCTCAACATTGACCTTAATAGTCTTGCTGTAGATTTTCACAGGAATTAGAGAGAGAATTCTTGCAAATTTCTTTCCTTTTTGAGAAGCATCTGTGCTTCCAAGAAAGCCACAGAATCATCCAATGATTCTATGATGCTTCTCAAAAATGTATTGCCTACTTTTGAGATGAACTAAAGTGGTCCAGAAGCCTTGGGAGCCCAGGCTTTCTTGGAATTCTTCTCTCACTTTTGTTTTGTCTTCAGTGGAAATGCCCTTCTGACAGTCTTTCCCGCAGCATTTTTGTGCTGTGAGACTTGGCTTTGTCTAAAGAATCTTCTTGGACATTCAAAACCATGACTTTCCAAATCTCAGACTGAGCTGATGTTGACAGTCAGTGAAATTGGTTTAATTAATATTCACAGAAATACTTCTTAAATGTGTTTTCTTGAGGAGAACACTTCTGAATCCAAACCATAGACTTTGTTCTACCTGTAAATTGGAGGGTTTCTGTAGTTCTCTATGTAATATATCTAGTTTGTGTTCTTGCATTCTACCATTTTTGGATTTCTTAGCAGGTGCAAGATTCTTGACATAGAATCTTGCCCTCTGAAGAATTTAGATTTTTTTTTTTCTGTAAACCAGGAGAACCAGAAAGGAAAAA
>WEKY01013409.1:1360-22591 GCA_013390045.1 Picathartes gymnocephalus | reverse complement strand
AAAAACTCAACCCGCTACACAAACACATATTTTTCAGAAAAAACAAAAGATACAAATTCAGCAGCTTGAAAACTTTTTGTGTATTTGTTTTGTTATTAAAAAATAAAATTTTCTTATGTAAATATTTTTAAGTTTCAAAATAAAACATTTCCAATTTTCCATTCAAATCTCCCTTAATTTTTAAAAATCCTTTCAGTTTTGTTTTTTAACTGAATCTTAGAAATTATTTCCAAACATATAATGAATGTGGGAAAATTTCTTCTTTTAGCTGATCAAGAGTCTAGGAAAAATACTGAGAAATTAACAGAAAGTATGCTTTCATTTATGATTATGTTTAAGAAAAAAAATATTACTTAAATTAACTCCCTGTTCAGAAAACCACATTTTTTAAACATTTTTCTCATTTTTAAAATTGCCTTTATGCCTTTCTGATCTTCCTGTACTTAGAGAGGGGTTAGAAAAAAAGAGGGAGTGACTTCTTACACAGGCAGATAGTGATAGGACAAGAGAGAACAGTTTTAAACCAAAGGAGGAAAGATTTAGATTAGATGCTAAGCAGATTTTTCTCAGAGGTTGGCGAAGCACTGGCACAGGTTGCTCAGAAAAGTGGACATCCCATCCCTGGAAATGTTCAAGGCAGCTCAGAAGTGCAGCCCCACAGTCCTCTGCTGTCTCTGGTGAGCTGCAGCACAAAAGTGTCTTTGACAAAATCAGGGCATTTGGGGCTGCAGTGCAAGGGGACTTCCAAGAGCAGACCACCTGGATGTTACACAGTAGGAGTATCTTAGGGGGTTTTACCCACTACAATAGGGAGGTATCCATCATTATATCTATTATTAGATGGAAATTTGGAGAGATTTGGAGTCATAATGTTTTTCAAGTAAGGCCAAGAATCACACATCTAGTCTGGGATAATGAAAAAGCAACCTGATTTTAAAAATAGTCATGTACTTCTTACTGCCATAAAAACATCGGGTATTTATAGACACTTCTTTCAGCTTTACAACTGAAACTTTATACAACTAGTCCAGAAGTTACTTTAAATTCTATTTCTAAGTCTATATGTTAATAAAAACTTTTTTCAAAGAGGCAAACTAACTTTAAATTCATTTATCAAATAAATTCAAAAGCAGGTGAACAAGAGGCTATGTAAAAATCAGAAGAGAGAACTCCCTTCCTAAATTTCCAGAACCTTTGCAGACAATGTGTGACACAATGTTTCGTCTGTCTTTGTTGTGCTCTCCTACCATGAATCCAAGTCAACACCATAGCATCCTGTTCCTGGAAGCACTGAGCCAATAAGGAGACTCTCCAGCAGTTAAATCAATGTGTTTGGAAGTGCCCTTTTTCTCAGATCTCTTGCTAATTTTTGGAAAAAAAATCCCCAACTTTTCAGTTAAAAAATCTTTTATTAGTTTCCAAATGCTAGATGAAATAATACCTGAGGAATGTTATAAGCTACACTTTAAGCCAAATTCTGTCTGTATTCCTTTTAAAAAGCACACTTTTAACTTCGTTGAATAAAAATCATGAAAATTTTCAAATTAATTTCAGGTTCCATAATAACATCATTAAAAATATACCTGAGGCAAAAAATAACCTCTTCCAAGAATTGCTTAATTTCTAAGATCTGGGACCCAGAATACCAAAATGTGCCTTCTTGATACAGTAACACAAATGTTGTTTACTGAAGCAAACGCTGAAACCAGATTTCTTTACTCTGATTTTGCCAAACCTCAGTAAAGACCCTAGTGACATCGGGCTGGTGATTAATCACATATGTAATTAACACTTGCTGCTTAAGGAGTTTTTTTCTACCAGTGTGAGGACAGTTTTATCTCACCAAGGGCTGTTGATAGAAAGACTCCTGATTCCATTTCAATGTGATCAAAACTTTTCTGACTAACTCCCTTTTGTCTTTTGGGCCTCCCAAAAGCCTTCATGCTACCTCATGTCATTACTCTAGGGTGAATGTAGGAGATATGGAGAAGGGATGCAAATACACAGATGGGGAAAATACCAAGGAATATTTTAAGAGCATGTTTTTGAGGGAAGTTTTCTGAGGGGAATTATATTTTAATTATTAAAGAGAAATTCTGTCCTCACAGAAGTCAACAGGGTTTCCTGCCAGCTTCAAAAAGGCAAGGATCTCATTTCCCTCTAACAACTTTCCTAATGCTTTTTCTCTGAATCTCTTCAGCACCATGATTCTGTGATATGATTTGGGATAAGTTATCAGATATATTTACTTGAACCCAGAACTTTTTTCACAAGAAAAAAAGCCCACAATGTATTTGCTGGTTCACAGGGAATCAAAAATAAAGGCAAGTTGAACAGAGATATACAACTGCCAATGTCCAGCATTTGCATTTCACCATTGTAATAAAAGCATTCATCTTAAAACAGTTACGCTATTTTAAGGCCAAAATATTACCTTCAACATAATTTTATCTAATTTATTGTGTTAATTATCTGTTTTAATTTTCCCTTTCACAATGAGAAGTTTGGCAGCATAGTCCACTTCTCTTTGTTTCCCTCTCGGGCTCACTCTTTTTGCTGATATAGTTTGTCATTAAGTTCCACTTCCTGGATTTCAAAAGAGAGGATAAAATCATTTTAGGGCTATCAGTGCACAGAGAGACCCAAAGAACTGCAGCTGAAGTTGTGTTACAAGTAACACTGAGACCCTGAAACACGTGGAGTAGAAAGAATCCAACAATGTGTCATCTCTTTCCAGGAGCCAAGTTCTTGTGCCATTCTGTCAGCGTGAAGAGGCAGACGTGAGGGGGAGTGCAGATAAACAGAACCTGCCCTCTGTCAGTCCCCGCTCTGACAACAGAAAGCGTAGTGAGTTCTCACTGCCTGAATAGTACCACCCTTGTACTCAGTACTGAAGTAAAGGTTTGCCTTCAGTACATGCCTTGTGTGGGCACTGCTGTTCCCAGCTCGGTCTACTGACCCCTACAATGGCATGAGCCACCACATACAGAGGTGGCTGTCCTCACAGCGCTGAGCAGGGCAGTGCAAACACATCGCAAAGAATTCAGCTGAATCCAGCCTCCAAGTTTTATCAATTTTGTTTTGCTTCCATATCCCTTCAGTTATCACCTTTTCTAGAAGCAGGCAAAGGCACAAACATCAAATTATGATATGTGGTTAGCCAAGTTTAAAGGTCTCCCAAGTACTTTTCACTAAGAAAAACTGGAAATTGAGTCAAGGGTCTTTGTTAGAGTTATTTCTTTGCAATAGAATTAAAGCCAAGTGAAGCCCAAATTATTCCCATCCTGCAGGGATCTAAAATAGATATTTGTTCAAGCTTCAAACATCTTTCACCCGACATTTGAACCCTGAAATCCCCTTACCAAACTTTTGTAAGTGTTAGTCATGTGTGGTATTATTTGCCCCGTTTCTCACTTTGTCCCTTATGCTCTGCCTCAGAAATTAAGTCAGCAAACATTTCTACATTCATAAGTAGGTTACACGTGTACTTTGGTGGTACATAAAGCAGTTCCACGATGTTTTTACAGCTGACTAAAACAACTGTCTCATAGTAGCAGCTGCTCCTGACATCCATTTACCACCTTCAGGTAACCTATATGTCTGACTCCATTAAGGAAAAAGCTCCACTCCAACAGAGAAAAAAAAAAGTAAACCATGCGAGAAAGAGATGAAATGAGATAAAATAAAAGAATACATGGTATAAGAGCATGAATTTAGAAAAATTTGAAATTATTATTAGCCACTAAAGAAATGTACATTTTTAATTACATAAAGAGAAAAGCTACAGGATTAACAAGATAAGAGAGCCTACCTCACACCAGAAAATGCACTTTTATCCAACCAGGACGAAGGCAGGAAGAATTATCTGTTATTATCTGTGAAGTTTGACTGTGAGGGCTAGCACAGTGCATATTTAGGTTGGAAGATAATATTGACCTAGGAACAAATGGATATGAGAAGGCCAGTGATAAATTCAGCTTGCAAAATAAAACTCATTATGGCAGGTTTTTAAACAGCCATTCATAATGGGTAGCCTTGGGGAAAAAAGTGAATTGGTTTTACATTGTAGATTATAATTTAATTACATTATATAAATTGGTGGAGCATTTTGCAGTAATTAGAACATGGACTTCATGACTCAGAAAGTCTTTGCCAGCACTACAGTCTGGTGTGAATCTCAGATCATGCATTCTTAGGTACTCTCATCATATTTTTCCTTTTGAGTAACTCTGCATAAATGATAACTTTCTGTTACATGGTAGTGCCATTTAAACAATCTCAAGAGTTTTTCTTTCCATGCCAAATTTATATTCACTGGGGACCTGAGTAATACCTTGTGTTCCTGAGCAAATCTGCTCACTGGTGCAGATTCTGTTTCGTTTGTTCTGTTGGAAAATTTCACTCTTCCAGAATTTTTCCACAGATAATGCTCTCAGGTATGTGGGTGAAAAAAAAAAATACCAAAACTTTGGCATTCAGTTTTTCCTCACAGGCTTTTATGACTAAATAGGTTTTCATCCAAGTATCCAAAAGTACTCACCTCTTATTTCAAGCATTTAGATCACTCCAGAATAAGACAAACCTAAGTTTATCCTCAGCAAAACTCCTTCCTTCTTCTAAGGTGTGAAATCAGATTTAACGTTCTCCTGTTGTAATGTCTCTTTATGGCCATACATCAAAAATCTCAAGGGTCCAAAGTCTAGGAGTTTGAGGCCAAATAGTCCAACACTGAAAATCTATACAAGAAATCTTTATGGATCACAGCCCGAGAGCCAGACACAAATACTGCCCAGATGCCCTTTACATTTCCACTATTTGCTCCTTCCAGCTTTTGGTGGTAACACCAGTCAAAGGTATTTGTAGTAGGCTGGCCTTTGACACATAATTGGTACAAACCAGAGAGCTCAAGCCCTGGAATGTATCGAAATAAAGGTTTCCACAAGAGACACAGAAGTGACATAGAAGAGTCAAATGTCAGGATCCCCAAGATTTCACGTCTGCAGTTCTCTGTATTTATTATTTTATTCCAGACCTTCGGATAACCTGTTTTGATGAAATATAGTGAATCGATTGGAGCTTCTGCTGTCACCTCAGCTACTTGATTTCTCATAGTTCAGATAAGATCCAAATCGACCAAAACCTCTTTGGATTTCTGAATTTCATGGGGCACCTTCTGGTTTTTGTCAGTCATGGTGCTGTTCTCCCAGTCAGTTGGGCTTTTGTGTCGATGAGATTTTCCCAGAGATGGGCTTCCCAACTTGCTTGTGCCTTTCATTGACATTGTTTCAAGAAAAGCTACACTTTCCCACCAGTTCTCAGATTAACTCTCTTTTTACAGAAACACAGATATGAAGCAATTATTTTCCATGCTCATGTGTGTAAATGCAAAATTCAGACTTTGTGTAAATAGCTCAGCTGTACTTTATTATCTACATTTTTCTAATAACACATTTAAACTGAATTCTCTATCTCTCATTTTACTATTCCTTTGGTTTTTCATTCCTCTAGTTTTTTATATGACACAACCAGATACTAGAAGGGAACTGTTTTTATTCATTTGGATTTTTAAGAGCTCTTTGACTGGAAAAACAGTGCGAGCAGAGGGAGAATGGTCCCATTACCTTAACAAGTGAAAATGTATTTATCTAAGACAACATAGTTTCCACAGGAAACTGCTGTGAAAGAAACAGCATCTGTCATACAGCAGATTATACCTACATATCTCAAATCTTCTTTGGTGACTTTACAGGTAACTTCTCTGGACATCTAAACATTACAGGGATTCTGTATATCTTCCCAAGGATGGTTGCAGGAACTAATAGTTTCTGAAGCTGAATAAGTCTGGGGCTTTTTGTCCTTTTTTTTTTTTTTTTTTTTTTTTTTTTTTTTTTTTCTTTTGGTCTTTCGGGTTTTTTTTTTTTTTTAGTATAGCTTCCTTTGAGCTTTCAGGCTTTTTTTTTAATTATATTGCATTATATATAAACCAGCTGGATCTAAGGCATGTAATTTTAGGCTTTATTTGGGATGCATACAAGTTTTATGTATTCTAAACAGACTTGGAATTTCTATTGACATGAGAATTGTGTTAAAATATTTTAAGCTCCACAAGTATTCGAAATCTTGCTAAATTGATTTTACTTTATCTTGGATTATGTTGATTCAGAAGAAAATTCAATTTAAGCTGAAAAGTTTCCTGTTGGATTTGCAAGCTTTCAGAAAAAAACTTAGTTACTAGAATTCATGGCTTACCCATAAAGTACATGAGAATTGCTTTATCCATGTACAAATACACATGATGTTCCAACTGTGAAACTCTAAGCTGAGATGGAAAGAGATCAGGGGGAGAAGAATATGATTAGAATTAAATTAATATCTGGAAGACATCAGTAATAATCAAAGGATCCAAGATGAACACAAATTAATACGTATTAACAGGTCAGTAAGGAGGAAAGTAACTTTAGTGGGCATTAAAGCAGAAGATTTTAGATCTCTTGGAATTCAGAACTGATGAAGAGAAGCTGTTTATAAGCTGGGGGCCTTTACCCTGTGTTCTCTCAGTCTTTCAGAGTGTGCTCATACCCAACACAGTATGAAGCACATCTGGAAACACAGCTCATATCGAACCTCTCTGACAGCTTCCTGGCTTGCAAATCTAATTGTATAGGCATGATGGAGCAGTCTTCCAAGTATGAGCCCAAACACTTTACTTGGTGGAGATGCAGGTGCTGTTGAAGAGCTCCAGAGAAATCTGGTGTTAGCTTGAGCATATTGAGTGCAGGAGGTCCTGGCTTCACTGCAAATACACAAACTAAAGCATTTGCTTTAAGTGCAATGCTTCAAATGTCACTTGCAAGTTCAAACTGCCTCTGATTTCCTGAGTTACTGTCTCAGATCTCTTCACCAAAACCCAAATCACCCTAAGGCATTCATAATAACAATATAAGGAGTCTGTTGTGCTGGCTAAGGAGCTGCAGTCACAGGACCATTATGCAAACAAGACAAAACAAAAAAAGTACCCCAGTCTGTACAGCAACAAGCTATAGCCCCTTGTCACACAGTTCCACAAAGGAAAACAATCCTTCTGCAGCTTTTCCAAATTCATGATTTCTCTGTGATTTTTTAAATTTATCTCTCTCTGGGGAGAAACGTGACCTTCACCCCAAAAGGAGTATTAGTTACATATTGCAGCTTAGAAAAGAAAGCCACCAGCATAACAGCTATGTCTAGGAGTAAAACACACGTGTCTCTGGACAGCATGTTAGAGGCAGGAATCACAACACAGACAAGTGAGGACACCTGAGGAAAAAGCTGCATGGGCTAGGGGGAAGGTGGTCACAGGTAAAATCAGCTAGTACAGAAGTGTGTCAAGACAACACAAAAAAAAATCACAAAAGTACACAAAAGAGTAGGTGAAGAGAATGAAATTAAAATTAACAGCATTTTTATCTTACAGTGAAACAATGAACAATACAATGTTGATTTACAGCTCCATCTAAAAATTGTGTGAGCTGTACTTGTCATCAGAGGCATTATGTTTGGAAAGAGTGATCTTCTCCAAGAGAAAATGTATGTGTCAAAATGCAGTGTGCTAATGAAAATGGATGAAACTCCCAGCCTAGAGATGAGACAATACTTCATAAATTCATTCTGCAAATTCAGTGCAAATTGGCATAGGAAGTAGGATAATCTGGAGAGCTGTTAATACAAGGTAATCAAAAACGTATAGAAAGTCTCCATTCAACAGTCTTAGACCATTTTTTTTTCATTTCTGGTCTTTGTACTACAGAGCCAAAATGACTTCATGTTTTGTTTCTCTTTAATTCAGTCTATTTCTTCCTGTATCTGCCCAATGGCTTTGTGCTACATGTGAAGAAGTACCTAAAAAATCATCTGAACACATAGAGTTAAGTATCAGTCTGTGTTTTCCAGAAATGAGTTCTTTTCCTCTTTCACCTTCTTTCCACTTCTTATCCAGTCTTAGAAAAAAAAAAGTTTATTTCACTTTTAAAACCTGAAAGCTGAGCCACCTGACATGGCTCACTTATCTGCAGAGATAAGAGCCTGTTGGAGAATGCTGGTGCTGCAGAGCTCATGCCAGGCTATAAACATTGGAAGAGGCCATTTGATCTGAAAGGCTTTTCATTTAGGTCAGCCTCAAATCCTCAGACGAGCTTTGTTCATTTTCTGAAAACAACCCTTCTAAATGATTGTGGAATGAGATGACTTATTACTACTTGACTTGTACGATAAATATTTCCAAAATAAAACTATAGTTTCATAAATAAGTGGAGGGGGAAAAAAAGTGTTGAAATTGTGGTTGTTTATTGCTAGAAGGAAAAACACCAAATAATAATTTCTGCAAATTTTATGCTGACTACTGGAATAAACAAAAAAATGCTTATCCACAGGGGATTATGTAAAGCAATACATGAGGGTGCTTATAAATAACTTGTGGTAATGAGGGAAAGCTGTGTATATTTTCTTCTCCACATGAGATATGCCAAAAGAAGAGTGTGCCAAAAATACTTATGTCAAGATTTTTTAAAACCACAAACAATTTTGGCTCCTATGTCTACAGATGTCCTATGAGAGCTGGATTTACAGGTAAACGTTGTGCGAATCTAGAAGATACTTAATGGTTTACAAAAACTATTCAATATTCATTTCTGGAAAAGCAGACACTGGACACGGCCTGCAATGTAAAAACTAATGGGAGACAATCAGCATTTAGTCTTTAATCAGAGGGGAACCAATATATCACCGCTTTGAATGAGCCTCTTGTTATAACCCAGGAAAGAAAGAGGGGACTGGAATTGTGATGTGAGAAGGGCATGGAAGATTTCACTTACTCTGCAGTATGTGTTGTGTGACAGCATGAATGACTGTGCAGCAGTAATCCTTCGAACATACAAAGAAAGTATTAAAGTCAATGTATCTCCACAGGCCTCTGATGGTCATCTTGTTTCGCTCATTTTAATAATGTGATGCTTTATGCAAAGTATATATACTATAGGCAATCTTACAGGACTTGTTCAAAAAATATGTTAAAATATGCAGCTGGTATATTTTGACAAATAATCTTGGTAATAGGGCTTCAAACATTTCTATTTTGTGGACATTTTAGATGTCTATCAGATAGTAAGATATCCAACATGCCATCAGAAAGGAGTGGAAGGCACTCTCTAAGCCTTGCACTGCAGAGAACTGTTTGATCTCTCAGACCGTGCTATATTATGATGTAGCCAAACTGAAAAAGGGGAAGAAAATTAATCGTCTACCCAAGGAGAAGGATCAGAAAATAATTCCTCTCTGCAACAGAACTAAACTGTGCACTCTAGGAGAGGAAAGAAGCTGATCTCAGCCTGACAGGATATTTGGAAAGGGAGCAAGCACAGCACAGGCTCTAAGATGTCAGATCCTGCATTTTCAGGAGCTCTCTACCCAAGGAAAAATGGCATTTGTTTTGACCTTACAATTTGTGTGCTAAAGACAACTGGCTGGAAATGTCTGCTGATACATTCTATTCTAAACTGAAAACTGTCCTAGACAGCAGAAAAGAAAGGTATCGATCAACGATGATAGGCCTGGAAAGATCTTTTGAACGCCCTACAATGCCAAGAAAGCAGGACATCTTATCGAAGAGATACAGGGCACATCTGCCCTAGACAACATGAGGGATAGTAAAAATTGTCTCCAACACCATGTAACAAGCTTAATGTCGATTTTAAGAAGGCAGGGGAGGGGAAAAGATGAGCAGATGTCTGCATGACACCCAGTATAACCATGAAACTTAACAAGGCCAAGCAAGTGTGTGGTACTCTGTTGCCAGCTGAATTTAAATCACAACTGGAAGGCAAGTAGGTTATATGTTTCAACTTGAATGTATTTATTTCTTTATTTATTAGTGATTCCATAATACACTTGAGAGTATTTTTAAGCCTTGTGCAAAGCCTGTCTTTCATGTGAGTTTAACACATCAAAAGATTACACTGAATCCCCGGAGGACCCACATGGAGAAGTGGACATAGGTGAACAATTAAGATACCTGTGTTGGTCCAGGGAGCTGCAGAGACTCACAAGCATAAGAAACACATAAAGTGTGTCCAGAAGATACATTGATGGAAGCGGGAAAGGAAAGAGCCTGATGATACAGAGAAAGCTGCAAACAGAGAAATTTTGACTGAATGTGGAACAGGGATAAATCTTGCGATTTTATTCCCAAGGAAAATTTATTAATTTGAATTCTGCATGACATTTTACAATTTTCATTGCATTAAAAAATGAAGAATGGTTTATTTCACAGAAATGTCATTAGCTATTTTTAAATGGCGCATGAATTACCTCCGTAATTACCTCTCTTATTCACTGCACTTAAATATTGACTCAGGAAAGCTATGACCCCATAAACAGTCCATTAACACCCCATCTTGTTCTTAAATAAACTAGGTCTGAGAGCTAAGTAATTATGACATTCCCTTTTACTAAAGTGTAGTCTTCCTTTCTTAGGTAGGATAACAATCACTCCCCAGAGACCTCTACTAAATCTGGGACTTTTGCTCCACAGATAAAATCATAGGAATTATGGCATTTTGTCCTAGAACTGATAGTGGGAATAAATATACAGAAATAAGAGTAGCAGATAAATATACAGAAATAAGAGTAGCAGTTTCTTAACAAACTAAGTTTCCTTCACCTAAACTGGTAAATAAATAAAAAAACCAGCCTGGGTCTAACTCGCGATAGTAACACAGTGTGAGATCTAACTTTTAATACAATAGCATCAAAAATGTCCTAGATGCTGCTGAGAGAAAGAATTAAAAACATTTCTCTGGTGTCAGCAGACAGATTATCTGGTTTGCAGTCAAGGCATATCACAGTGGCAGAGACTTTGGTGATGTCTCAGCACATCATATTTTGGGATGACATAACTTATTAGGTCCAGCCTTATTAGGCTCCATGCTGTGCAAAGAGCTGCAGTCCTCCCGAGGTCACCGCATCTCTGCTTTTTTCCACCATTTGTTGACTACAAAGTGCCCAATGGCTACATCTGCTCCTCTGTGGAAGGCTGCAGTCTCTTAGAATTGCCATGATTTAGTCAAAAGAGGGAAAAAAGTGAAGCACAGGACAAAAAGATTATGTGGGTAAGAATGTATTTACTTTGACTTATTAGGAGAATTCCCCCTGATTACACTTAAGGAATAAATGTTTTGTTCTTCCATGAGTGAGGGCAGTAGAAGAGAGCCAGGGGAAGAATCTGGAGGGCTGAGGATAAAAGTTACAGGCTGAGAGTGCAACCAAGCTAGTGAGGGGACTGAGGAGCAGGGAAACATCAGGGCAATTCCTGACGGAACCAAGCCTTAAAAATAGTGTCATAATGCTCTAAAAGGTGGCACTAGGAACACAGGGAGGGAAGGTGAACATTGGCAGCAGCTGGGATGCAGGCCTTGCACCACATGCTTTGCTGAAAGTGTTATGCCCCCAAGATGAAAGCTCCTTTATGAGGCAAGGGCACTTCAATATGCTGAGTGACATTTTCCTCCAGGCTGCTGCTGCTGGCAGCTCTGTGCAGATGTGCCCTGAAACTCAGAGCTCAACTCCCATCCCCACCCCACAGATGCCCGGGCAGGGCTCACAGCCAAAAGGTGCTCCTGGGCTGGGGAGGAGGTTCAAGTTTGATGGTGTTGGCAAGCTTCCCCATGCACTGGCAGGGGCTGCTCAGAGCACCTGCAGTGACTTTCTCCATCCCAGACTTCCTTACAAGAGTGGAGGCTCTTCCAGTTAGTGCCTGTGAGTAAAACACGAAGAGAAATATATTAGATTTATATGTAGATTTATATATTAGAATTATATTTCCATCAGCACAGCTCTTGAGTAGCAACACAGAAATATCCACTCTGCAATATGCACAAGTCTTATTCCAAAGCTGTGGTGGCACTGACCTGTAGTGAGCTGTGTGGGGTGGGTGAGAAACCTTCCTGCACAGGGCACAGCAAGGAGGGAACAGCATGGCTGTCCAAGTAAACTCACACACCTTCTGCCCACCATGGCTCATTTTTTGTGTATTTCCCTCTAGACCAATCTTTTCTCATATCTTGTGCAAAGACTGTGAGCTCTTCAGGGAAGTATATCTTCATCCTCTGCTTATTGCTTGCAGGTTTATCCACTGATTTCCTCCAATGCACTTCCGTCTGCACCAGGACCTACACAGGGCTACCAGTTTCTCCTCAACATTGCTAAATCTATACTACATCCCAAAATTCAGGATGTAAATCCAGCAATGTAGGGCAGGAGGCCCACGGCACCATGGAGAGAAAGACAGACGGCAATCTTGCTCTGGTCTTTCCATCTTCCTCTACAGGACTACAGTGCTCATGCTGAACCAGGACAGCCCTCCCCAGTCACAGACGTGATTTTATTATTTTTTTTTTATTATTATTATTACAGATGACTTTTTTATTCCAAGGAGCAAAGCCTACAAGTCACTGAGGATCTGGTAAAGCCATTTTTGTTCTGCTGTCTAGAGACCAGTGGCTTGGTCAGGCAACCCATCCCAACCAGATTCATCTAAGAGCAAAGGTGAATGATCAAACCTAGTGACTCTGTTTCATGATAGATGAAGATGGGAATGTCAGCACCCAGAGCAACCCACACATCTGGTCTGGCATCACTTCTACAGGGCTGCTCCACCACTGTACCTTGTTCCCATGGGCTACCTCTAAAGCACACAGATCCAACTACCTAGCAACCAAACCCAGGGCTCAAACACTTGTAAAACATTCAGGCAGGAACCGCAAAAGGAGGGAGGCTATTGACTTAGGTCCAAATAATTATTTTGCTTAATGAAGCTAATATAATCCCTATTACTGGGATAATAGAGACTTCTACAATAGCTATAGATAATTATAATTAAATAATAATAAAAAAATAGCTATCATAAATATAGTCACCATGAATCACAATAATGTACTTTGCATATACTTCTGATTCACTATTTTGGACATATCAAAATCTGACTGATTTTCTTTGTCATTTCAGGTCCCTAAGTTGAGAAATTCTCTTGGAGAGGATAAAGACAATGAAAAACCTTGGGTTTGTTGATCCAAAGTTCCAAGCAATCCACTTTTCATGTTCTTGTTTGCACAATACTTGGAGATGAACCTACAGACAGGGAAGGAGAAATAGGGCACAATTATTTAAAACAGGGGGGTGATGCTCTTCATCACTTCAGCTTACAGCAAAACCAGCACTTCCACTATTACTCCAGTCAAGAGATGTTCTTGAAAAAAAGGTAAGTTACAAAATTGGTGCAGATATCCATAGTGTGCTGAGAAGCAACCAAGCAACCAAGTTACTCGGCTTTTTCATGTGTTCTGAAAGTAGACCTACAAAATGAACAGGAAGAAGTGAGAGAAGAATTCAAGGTTAGATAAATGTTGCTTTTGTTTTTAAGGAAAAAATAAATAAAGCCTTCTACAATTTTGTTTCTTCCCTAAACAGCTATTTTTAATTTTCTTTAGTTTAAAAAAATCTGTTACAATTACAGTAATTCCAAAACTGCAGAACCAGGCAGCTCCTTCTTCCATGTCCTTTGGAAGTGCAGTATTTGGACACAATAACTTATTTTGCTAAATTGATGTGAATCTCTCGGTTTCTGGAATGGGAGCAAACACCTGTATCTATATGAGATCCAGGGCAAGACAAAAAGCTTGTGTTTGACCCAGCATGTCTAGAATCAGTGAAAAGATTCCAGAGCTTAAGAATGTTGCTACATTGAGACCCTTTGAGCTATCCTCAGACAAATCATATGTTATGCAAAGCATAACACAAATCACAGACACTCAAGTGAGAATGCTCATTTCTCTCCCACATTTCTGACATAATTCTTATCACGGTTGTATGCTTTCTACCCATTGTAATCAATTTTTCTACTTTTTTTTTTTAATGCTAATTTAAAAAGAAATTTGTGTTTTTTTTTTTTTTTTTTTTCCTGCTTACAAAACACCTGACAGATTTTTCTGGGACATCTCTTCCTGCAAGCTATTTGACTCATCTAACACAGGACTTTGCAAGAAGCTCAGGGAATGTCCCTCTACCAAGAACACCAATATAGAGTGCAGATGACAATGATTTGCTATAACTTGTTGTGGGATTGCAGCTTGCCTTGGGATCAGGCTGGATTAGGACATGCTTACAGGTATTTCTGAGTTGTCTGCCACTCAACACTGCCTCCCCTTTCAGAGATCATCATGTCCTAAAGACACCCGTCCCCAGCTGCACCACAGTGAAACTCTCCCTAAGGTGGAATTAATATGCAAGTGAAGCCTCTTTGGGGTCAATGTTGTGCTGTGCAGACCAGAGCAGACACAGCTGGTCTAGTCAGTGAATTTATTTTCTCAAGGGACAGATTTATGTATGTCATATGATGGTATAAAAATCATTTAGATACCTCTGTGTGAACTGGGGGCATTAGCATGGAAGGATGTCTGATTCCTTTTCCTCAGAACTGTGATTTACTTCACGCAAAATAAATATCCAGTTGTGCAATATGTGAAGACAACATGGTGGACTGGAGTGACCTGGTGCTCACTAATGCAAACCAGACTCCACAAGCTGCTGAATTGCTCCTCACAATTGCTGCTCCTTAGTCCTCTGCTATGGAAGTGGCAAATATTTAACATTAGAGTTTGTTTTTCGTTTTGTTTTTCTCCTGGCTCTCAACCATGGCATTCTTATTGCTACCCTTAACATTTTCAAACAACCATTATTTTCATCATCTCTTCTCTCACATTTAATTTTTAAAAAAACCCCTGCATTTTTAACTTCATATTTTCCCTGTTCTCAGAAACCAGTGCTTCAGATCATAGTAATTTTATACTCTTTTTTATTATTAAGCTAAAGAGAAGAAAGAAGCAAGAGGGGTAGGGAGCCATGTGCCTCCCAAATCACATTCTCTTGCATATAGAATGGAAACAAGACCAGACACAGAAGGGCTGGAGAGGTTGCCTAGGATAGATGGTGTTGCCATTACTGAACATGTCCTGCTTCCATTGAGGTAGGTTCAAAGTTCAAACTCACTGTCGTGATTTATCATGGGCAACTTTTTCCATCATTGTGACAAACCAGGCTATCAATAAGCCAGACATGAAGGCCACATCCTGAGACTTTGAGGATACAGTTTCAAGATGCAAAAGTGAAGCTGACCAGAAGGTTTACCTCATCTTTAATCCCCAAGCTGAGCTGTGTCCACCATGACACCCCAGGGCCTGTGCCCTTTTGAACCCTGAGTCCATATTTTCTGTGAGGAACGACAGTGAAATCAATGATCACAACAGCTCTCTCCAGTTACCATGAACGAACAGCAGGACATTGTGTTACCACATTCCTGCATGTAGTTTCATGTCCTAATGACAGCTTTGCTTTAAAACTTGCTATGCTTTTTAACAAAATCTTAAGGGGTTCCAGAAGTAGAAGGCACAGAGTGCCAGAAGGGCCTATGCATTTCAGATGGCTAGTACAGAGGGCATTAACTCCAACTCCATGAACCTTGATGGCCCACGAAAACAGTGCATGCCTGGAAGGAGCTCAAGCAGCAACATGAATATTAAATTAAATCCAGACAGACAAACTACAGATCCAAGATCTTTCATCCCCAGTCAGCAGTGGGAGGCAGAGAAACTCAGTGTTCAGTGCACCACATGAGGATAGAGGTGTAATAAAAGAGGGAAACTTTGAGGAATTGATGAAAAACTTTGAAGATATCTAGGGAGCTTACTGTCTTTTTTAATAGCTGCTTGGGGTAAAAATAATGGAGAAGGGATAAGTAAGACAGGTTTTCCAGAGGTCTGCATCTACAAAGTAAATTCTGTGAATATGAGATATGAAAAGGTTCTTTAGATGACAGACTTTGTGAATCAACATATACAGGTAATCAGGGTGACCACTAAACCACAGCTGAAATGCAAAGAGCAGATTTATTTCATTACCTTGCTAACAACACCAGGCAGCAGAGACACACAGGGGGACAAGCTCCCTTAGCCTTAGCTCATCCTAGCAAAAATGGGGAGCCTGTTGCCTGCCCCAGTATATCAAAAGGCTTCATGCAAACACAGTTTATCACAAGGCTGTGCTTTTATTGTCTCTCTCTCACCCAGCAAAAGGCTCAAGCATGTCTGTGAGAGTGTATTATCCCTGCACAGGAATACTATTCAAAAGAGGCAAAGGATGAACAACAGTAGGTATAATAAAAGGAGTTGTCCCAAACTAATATTCTTATCATTCCCAACTGAAAGGCCAGTTTGAGTGAAACTATTCCCCCCTCACCAAGTCTTGTGGTTTTAACCCTCTCCTCCTAACTCAGATTAACCTGGCTTTTAGTAAAATTATTCTTGTACAATTTCCGATGAAAGTCATTCAATACTAAAAAATGGCCATTACAAGAACATGCATAGTAGACTTGAAGCCACATCAGATAAAACATCTAGTTTGCCTATGCTGTCTTTTGGAAGGTGTTGTGCACATAGTGAAAATTTTTTCAGACAGAGCAATGTAGTAAGAAAGCTCTAAAAAGCCAACATAGCGCTGCTTACTCTCGTCCCTAGATCATTTAGTGAAACCTTTTGTAATGCAAAGATGCACAAATGCTTGACTACAAGAAGCAGGACACACAATAAAGGATGTCTTAAAAGATGGTATTGCAAGAAAATGACCAGAAATCCAAATTTTTACAGGAAAGAATTAAGGTGCATTTCATCACTATACACCAAGAAGTAATGGGGAATTTGGGTGATTAGCATTGGTCAGTCCAAACTTTCTTGAGTTAAAAATTATCCAGTTGCTTATGCCTGGGGATCCCAGAAGAAAATAGAATCCTAGGAAGAAACATTGAACACCAGCTTATGACATCTGGAAATTTAGCAGGCAGAAGCTGAAAATGATTCACAAGCTGTTCCTGCTTGGTGAAAATTATTGGTTTTGAGCAATAACAATTTTCCTAATGATATCTCTTACTACAGGACAATAGCTAAAGCAGCAAAACACAGGTAAAGACAGAGACAGAGACAAACTGTGTTTGAGCAGCAAAAAGCGTTGTTCTATTGCATTTGTTACAATTTCTCTGTTTAATCTAGTCACCCACCAACTCTTTCAAAAGCGAGGTCATGTAGCTTTCTCTGTGATTCCAGTAACACACTGGTGTTAAACAAAAACATGTGGAGCAATGTAACTATGTGCAGGCTACAGCCTCTGAACAGTAAGAAGCTCTTGTTACCTTATTTCAGCATATAATTTCATTTCTTCTGTATTGAGACCAGCATTAGCTAACAGCATTTTTCTCCTTCATTTCTTAAGAACTTTGTAAAAACCGGGCTTGCTGTGCCACTGTCCTAAAGCTGTGGGAGCCCAACACCACCACTGCAAGCAGAGACAGAGAATGCACTTTTATCAGACAGAGCACATGTGTTTGTGTGCATCTCAGTGTGAAGCATCCCCTAGTGATACTAGAAATCACGTTTGGCTCTGTTAAGCTTTCCTGGTGATGCCAGGATAAGCAATGGAGAAAAAGAGGTGATAGACATAATGGTTAGTTTCTGCTGAGAGCTGAAGGAGAGACAGATGTGGAAAAGGAGATAGAAAATCAAGACAGCATAGAGGACCGGGATGCACTCATGCTTGGGATGGGGTGGAGATGAAGATGAAAAACAAAGATAATGCACAGATGCTCACTAAGTGCTAAGGGAGGGGAAACACTGTTTTATTTCCTACATACTACATAATTAAGAAGAGATATTTGTAAATCGCTAGCAAGGGAGTCAAAATATACAGCCATCTTCATACAATGTATGAAGTCAAATGACCTCACATTTAGTGATTTGACTATGGTTAACATTTTTTTCTTAAAAACATGAAGAAAATGAGTTCTGGCCACTCCCTGAGAAAAAACTAGGGTATCACAGAGAAAACTGAAAAACTATTAGTAATAAATACTATAGTATCCCCATTGCCCTCGCACTATATCTTGTTTGATAGGTCAGTTGTTCTCTGGAAAAAAAAAACCAGAGAATGAGATAGATGTTTCTTCCCTTGTAATAATCACGATAATATGACCATGCAAACTTTAGCCAACAGAATTCTTTAGGATCTGTATTTTGCACATGTGAAGTTCACTAGGGTGCCATGAAAAGACAAGTGAAGCATTTTGCAGGGACAGGTCCAGGCACACACTACCAGTGCTTTGGGATAGCAGCTATCTCTCAGTAACACTAGTAAGGGCTCACCCCAGGCAGGATTAAGGCTGTTCCTGCTCCCTCTGCACCACCTGCACTGCCCACTCACATGCAGGACTGAGTGTTCAGCTCCCTCCCTCCCTCCAGGACCTGCTCACCCCCACATGTCGGGTAAGCCATGTTTGTACAGTTCCTAGCATGATGATTCATGGCTGTGAGACAGCTCCAAATCGTTCATCACACAGGAATCAGGACTTGTGCTGGCACCCTCTTACAGCTTAACTGCCAGTAGTGCTTGTGTTCTCAGATTATGATACTATTATGATACTAACAGACCTTAACTGTTTGTAGCATTATGTGATTACCCTGTGCTTTGCAAGACTCAGCATAAGCTTCTAAAGCTTTCCTTTCCATTTTCAGTAAGGACTGTGATTATTAGAAAATTCTGCAGTATACCTGTATACCCTTTATTCTTGCTTTTTCAATGTAGTAGTTGCTACAAGATTTGAGGTCTTCAGACCCATTTACTATTAGGCTCTGATTATGGGAATTTTCTGACTTTTTGCAGATTTACAGATTTCTTCTCTAAGGAGTTGCTTTCAGGTTCTAACTCTCCACAACCCCTGGATTATTTAAAGACAGGATGGAGGCTGTGGGAGATGCTTAATTTAACTAGCTTAGGTGACTTTAAATACTTAACTCAAGCACAAGTGGATGATAAAAGTTGAGTTGATGTTCTCGGGAGAATCCAGAAGAGAAGATTCTGGCAGTGCAAAGGGAATAAGGAGCTCATTGAAAGAGCTTTAAACTAGATTTGACAGGACAAAAGGATAAAATGAGCCTTGCTAGAGACAAGCCTGTGGGTAGCACACCAATATTTGAGGGATGGTGTGTGGCCAGGTCCTTCAGTCTGCGGAGGTGGGGGATGGAGATCCTTGTGGCAGCAAAGACACAAGGGCTATCAATGCGACAGAAACCACAGAAGTGCCTGAGAAAGGTCACATAGGAATTTGGGCTTCTCTGTCCAAAAATGTGACAGGGCCAATAACTGAACTGAAACACACCTACACCATGGGCACGCACCATAGGCGACAAATGGGAGAATCTGGGAACATTGTGGAGCAGGAAAACTATGACATTGTTGCCATCGTGGGATAACTTGAACAACTGGAGGACTGAAATGGATGGCAACAAATTCTTCAGAAGGGACAGGCAAGGAAGGATGGGTGGTGTGGTAGTCCTGCAGCTTAGGGAATGTCTTGCTTGTCTGGCGCTTAATGATAGTGACAATAGGGTGGAATGTTTATGGGTAAGATTCCAGGGAAAGCCAACAAGAAAAATATCCTGGTGGGTGTCTGTTATAGACCCCCCCAAGCAGGATGAAGAGGCAGAAGGAATATTTTGTAAGCAGCTGAGAAAAATCTTACAATCACTAGCCCCTGTTCTAGGGGGACTTCTGTTTACCAGACATCTGCTGGAAACACAACTGACCAGAGAGGGAACAGACCAGGAAGTTCCTGAAGAGAGAGTTAAGACAACTTCCTGACACAGCTGGTCAGTGAGCCAACCAGGGGAGGTGCCCCACAGGACATGCTTTTAGTGAACACAGAAGAACTAGTGGGAGATGTGATAGTTAGAGGCTGTCTAGGAAACAGGAATCATGAAATGATAGAATTTTCACTTCTTGGAGAAGTCAGGAGGGAGACTGGCAGAACTAACAACTTGGACTTCCACAGGTCAGAGCTTGGCCTGTTTAGCATCCTGAATGGCAAAATTGTCCAGGAAGGCTGGATATTCTCCAAGAAGTACATCTTAAAGATTCAAGAGCAGGTTGGACAGACCACCCAGGAGGACTACAAAAATTTTGTGATGTTATGCAGGGAGAAAATCAGAAGGGCCAAAGCCCAACTAGAACTACTCTGGCTACTGCACTGAGACAACAAAAGTATTTCTATAAATACAACAAAATTAGCAACAAAAGTATAACTAAGGAGAATCTCCATCCTTTAGTGGATACAAGGGGAAACATAGTGACAAACGATGATGAAAAGACTGAGGCTATTTGCATGTCTTTAAGAATAAGACCAGTTGTTCACAGGGTACTCAGCCCCCTGAGATGAAAGGCAGGGACACAGAGAAGAATGAAGTCCCCAGAATCCAAAGGGAAATGGTTATTGATCTGCTACACCACCTAGACACATACAGGTCTATGGGGATGGATGGGATCCTCCAAAGAGTGCTGAGAAAGCTGATGAAAGTGCTCACAGAGCTACTTTCAATTATTTTCCAGCAGTCCTGGCTAACTGGGCAGGTTCCAGTTGACTGGAATTCAGCAAATTCCCTCCTCAGCAAGTTCATTGAGGGTATAAAACTGGGAGAAGTGGCTGATACCTCAGAGGGCTGTGGGACTCCTCAGAGGGATCTCAACAGATTGGTGAGACAAGCGGCCAAGAATTTTCTGAAATCCAGCAAGGGTAAATGCAGGGTCCTGCACCTGGGGAGGAATAGCCTCAAGCATTGGTACAGGTTGGGGGCTGACCTGCTCTAAAGTAGCTCTGTGGAGAAGGCCCTGGGGTCTGGAGCACAAGGTGTTTGAGGAGCATCTGAGGGAACTGGGGTTGTTTAGCCCAGGGAAAAGGAGGCTCAGGGGGAAAATTTATCACTCTGCAACTGCCTGAAGGGAGGCTGTAGTGAGGTCGGTTTTATCTCTTCTCCCAAGTAATAAGTGATAGAATGAGAGGAAATGGTCTCAAGCTGTGCTGGAGAGGTTTAGATCAGCTATTAGGAAAATTATTTTTAGTGAAAGGGTGGTCAGATATTGGACCAGGCTGCCCAGAGAAGTGGTTGAGTTTAAAAAATATGTGGATGTGCTACCTGGGGACATGGCTTAGTGGTGAGTGTGTAACAGTGTTGGGTTAATTATAGGAATTGATGATGATCTTAGAGGTGTTTTCCAACCCAAATGATTCTAAGAATCAATGATCTATCTGAGATACCTACACCAGCCAAA
>WEKY01013402.1:30143-41744 GCA_013390045.1 Picathartes gymnocephalus | reverse complement strand
AGAGGGCTCTGCAGCCCTTCAGATGGACATTGACAGGCTGAAGGGATGGGTAGAGAGGAACTTCCTAAAATTCATCAAAGGCAAACGCACATAGTCCTGCACATGGGGAGGAATAACCCCATGAGCCACTACAGGCTGGGGGGTGATCTGATGAAAAGCAGCTTTGTGGAGAAGGCCCTGGGGCTTCTGGTGGAGCACAAGCTGTCCATAAGACAGCAGTGCCCTTGTGACCAAGAAGGCCAATGGTGTCCTGGGGTGCATTAGGAACAGCATTGCCAGCAGGTCAGGGGAAGTGATCCTGCCCATCTACTCTGCCCTTGTAAGGCCACATCTGGAGTGCTGTGTCCAGTTCTGGATTCCTGAGTACAAGAGAGACCTGGAGCTCCTTGAGCAGGTCCAGTGGAGGGCAACAAGCATGACTGAGAGACTGGAGCATCTCTCTTACCAGGAAAGGCTGAGGGAGCTGGGCTCCCTTCAGAAGAGAAGACTTAGAGGGGACTTCATCAGTGTCTGTAGGTATCTGAAGGGAGATGCCAGAGGTTGGAGCCAGGCTTTTCTTGGTGGTGCCAAGCAATAGGACAAGAGCCAATGGGCAGAAACTGATGCACAGGAAGTTCCATCTGAACAAGAGGAAGAACTTTTTTATTGTGTGAGTGACCAAGCACAGGAACAGATTGCCCAGAGAGGTTGTGGAGTCTCCTTCACTGGACATACTCAAGAATCATCTGGATGCAATCCTGTGCCATGAGTTCTAGGATGACTGCTTGAGCAGGGAGGTTGGACCATATGACCAACCCACTGTAGTCCCCTCCCAACCTTACCCATTCTGTAATGCTGTATTTCCTTTTCGGATTACTGAAGAAGAAAATTACCTAAAAAGTTGAAACCAGTATCAGTGCTTGCTTTTAGTCTCAGTGTGGTAGGAGGAGGCAGGAAGCCTGAAGTTGTCACATTAGAACTGCAGTAGCAAGACACTCAGTTCATCAAATCAAACAGAATTTTAGTTAGTGCTCAGAACTCAGGAACTGTCTTCATATTGTCTAAAATTAAAGATGCTTCTTTTAAAGCTCTAGTCAGCAATTTCTAAATCTGTTTTATTCTGAAGTTTCTTCAAATGTGTTTAGATCTTACCCAAAGTAACAGCTGAAGCAGGCAAACCTGGAGTATTTAATTCACAGTTTGTGTCTCACTGAGCAGAAGCTACTGTTTCATAGGACATTATTTAAATTAAATACCTCTCTCCTAAGAGTGCTAAGTTATTATTCTCTGCCCCATACTTCATTAAATTTTATTTTTGTTGGATAAATGCACTTATATTACTAGTACTAGTCAATTGTCATATGTGATGGAGTAAAAACTCGCGTGGAAGAACTGTACTTTATTTATTAAATATCAGATTTCTAGGATTTTCTATATGCATGTGAGAGCAGCATAAGCTCTGGTATATTTAAATATTACATTATTTACAGAGCAATTCAAATAGTTATTTCCATAATGTAAGAACTGCTCTCATTTTCACAAAACCGAAATATGATAGAACTTTTCTAAATGTTGGAAAGTTACTCCAATTCTACAATGAACCAGCCATTCTTTAATAATTTATTAACTGCTACTAACTTTTTAGAAATAGCTTTTTTGCTGGTTCATATTTTATAACCTTCTCATGTTCCAATCAAATAATCTATGATGTAATATATTAAGCATGACACAACAGCACTGACAGTTTTGTATTTTAAATCAGAAATAACTAATCAACCAATACTCCTTTATTAATGTGAAATGAAAAATGTGTTGCATTTTGTTTCTGAATCACAAGTAGTATATGTGTAACTGTAGATGTGTAAACTCCAGCAGAAGTCATAAGAATACTCTAATAAAAATAACCTTCCTATCAAATAATGGGCAATTTTTAAAAGATTTTTTACATAAATCTTTCATATTACATTATCCTGTGACTTAAAAAAATTGCAAACAAACATAAAATGTTGTAATGAGCTGATTATCTGATGTAAAATGAAATATTTCTGTGTAGTCTCTGAAATAGTAATGTTGTTATTGAAGACTAAATATTGCATTTTCAATCACAAAATTTGAACAGATAATTCTGACCTCATGAAACACTGAGAAGTTATCACTTGAGAATATTTTGCAGAAAAAACCCATATCCTTAAGATCATCTCTATTCACCAAATGTTTTCATTAACGTGACATGCAGATGTCTAAAAGTGAAATGGGCCATTATTAGCACGTCGGAATATGCAAGCAATATCTGAATTAATTGTTTAATCATACTTAGTTGCCTGTGGCACCAAGAAAAAGAAAAGTTAAATGTCAGTACATCACACTGTCAATTGAAATGAGTTCCAGATGTTAAAACACTAAGCAACCTAAAAGTCATTTTAAACAAAATCTTTTCCAAAGCAAGCTTAATCAAGTGATTCAATCTTTCCCTTCCCTCCCCAGCACAACTAAACATGGAAATAACTCCTATTTAATATGTGCAGTGACTGAACTAGGCAAATAGTACATAGGTCCAATGTAAAGATTTTCATGTCTTCTGCCATTAAAACTCACTGGTTTTGATTAAGATTTTAATTGTTTTAAAGACAATATCAAAGAATCCCTAACAACTACAAGTGACAGGCTTTGTTTTTCTCTAAGAAAACAAGTACTGTTTGTCATTGTGCACAATTCTAAAGTAAAAGAAAGCTTAGGTTATTATTTTGTCCAAAATCAATGAAAAATAGTTTTAGGAATTTAAGCTAATACAGCCTGCCTACTCTCAAAAACACACAGGCTAGTGCCAAATCCAAATGAGACTTTTTTTCAGAAATTTGAAGAAACTTAATTTAAGAATGAGTAAATTCACAATATAAACATCTGCCATTGTTTTCAGTACAACAATAATTATAACAGTTGCTTATATTTTGAATGAACAAGTTCTAGAGAATATAGAAAGGTTTAGCCCCAGGCAGTGTCAAGAAATATCAGAGGAGAGATTAACTGCTAAGCGACATTCACACGAGTGTTACAGATTTAAAAAGGGAAGAGATTACATACCCCTCTCCACCAATTCTTGTTATCTTTAGACGAAAATCAACAGAGTTCAGGCTGGGTGGCTTCCATTTCAAAATATCATCACATCGACCAGGCTTGTATTTCTGAAGTAAATTAAAATGCAGTTTAATTATGCTTATTGGTTTTCACTGGTTTTAAAAGTAAAAATTCAGCCTTTCAGACTCTATTAGCTGTCTCTAATGAATTACAATAGTTAGTGACTGAAACAACGAATACCATTACCAAGGAAGTAGTTGTGCTTCACTACTTTATTTGCTTCTCCCTTTTAAAACTGCTTAGCACTGTAGCTATGCCATTGCATATAATAAAAAGCTGAGAATGGAAATAAACATTAGCATACTTCATTATCTCTCTCTGGCTAATGGAAAATTTCAAGAAAGAAAATAAGACAGCACAGAAGGAAATTAAAACAATGATAGGACACATAGAAAAGATACATTTAAAGTAATCTCAACATTTTGGAACAATTTTATGAACAATATTTTTGTTATCCATGCTGTTGGCTGCCACAAGATGAAAAAGGCAGAAGCCACCATACTGCCACCTATCAGAAAGACTCATCAGAAACCTATTCTTTCACAGCAAAGGAATTTAAGTTATGTAAAGGTTAAAGAACATCATGATATAGAGGAACATAAACAAGAGAGCATCTCTTGCTAAAGAGAGAGGGTACACATTTGAACCACAAGTTGAACAATTTTCTCTAAATTAGAGCTTTAATTTCTCATGGTCTCTGCTATCATCTGCGCTCATTTACTAAGCTGCCATGTTGTTCATCCTCAGCTATCACTGAGAGTTAACTTGTTGACCTTTTCCTTACCAGAATATCTTTCATGGCAATGGAGAAAATCAGAATTAACATGAATAGGACAAAAGAGAAAGAATAATTTGGAGATGCATAGAATGAGAAATTTTACTTCTTTATTTATATACAGTGAGAAAATTTATGCAATTTCATATGAAAAATAAAATTAACCAAGAATGTCCACTGGTTTTTGGTAACAGAACAGTCATCAGCCTCGCACTGTACTCATGCTTGTTAAATATTTCCAAAATATGGGCGTTACTGATGATAAACCTAACAGTTCTAGATCTAAAATGACAAAAGCAGATGAATTTTCTATTTTCTGATAGAAGAATGTAGTTACTCTTTCCAAAACAAATGCAGCATATCTTACTTATCATTTCTTGATGAAAAGACGGTCATTAATTCTTAATGATGCAAAAAGGATGGACCAATCTCTCTAAGTCACAGCACTGAAATTCTGAGAAAAAGCTACATCTGATATATATATAAAAACCTCCCTCACTAGAGCTCTTTGTATCCTGACTCTGACAACAGCCCACAGCATGTGCTCAGGGAAAATGAAAAGCAAGGCAATTATATGTGATATTTTCTACTACTACTCTTTGAGAAACTATCCATTTTGAAGCTCAGAGACTTCTTGATGTGGATGTGATTCCTACATATTTAGTTATTTTCAGTTTTTCTGCATGAGCTTGTATAGCTCCCCAGTAAGACCATGTAAACCTCCATCAGCCGTAAAAGCCCACGGCACAACCTTTCACACACAGCCTGAGTATCTTGCAGGAATAAAACCACCACCTTTTGTTTATTTTGAACAAGTTTTTGTTGTTTTTGAAGACCTGCACTTCCTAGTGATCATACTAAGAGAGATGCTTAACAATCAAACCCCATTGTCTCCATGCGACTCAGTTTCAAATGCCTCTATGTGCACAGAAATGTCCTCAGCTCAGAGGCTATCATTTTACATGTGCTACTACAATTTTTTTCTCCGCTTATATTACTCTACATTTATTCACATAAAAATTTATGTACTCTTTTATCACTCAGCCACTCAGTCTTGTAAGAGCTTACTATAATTCTCCACATTTAGGACCACCCCTTGCTGATCCATCAAGAAAACCTCAGTGAATGGTTCATCCAATTTTCATACTTGTTTACATGCAGTACAGGTGACTTCCTTCCCCTGGTGAGGATTGAACAGAACCCTATCCCTTCACTCAGATTAGATATCTGTGCAAGAAACTTTTAAGTCTCACATTACTTTAGTTTCTTTAAGAAAATTTTGACAAGAGGCTTCCTGGAAGTCTTAGCAAGAAAGACCATATGATCCTTACTTAAATGAGTTTTGAACCCTTTGTTGGAGAGGCATAACCTCCCTTTTAAAGAGGTATAATTTTCACCAACTATAGCAATCATGTTCACCCAGATACCAACTGCTGTATTCCTTATTGTTTCTACTCCTTTGTACAGTCCAGATAACAAGCTTACAGGACTTATTTCTTCCCTGATCTTCCATGATACCTGTCCCCACCTTATTTTTTTTTTAATTGGTATTGTATTTTCTACCTTACACGCTTAGGTACTAATGTGGATTTTTCACACAGGATCTACTATCCAATTTTTTCAAACTCTTTTTCCTAGACTGACAAATTAAATCCTTCTAAAAGTTAGTAAGAAACCAACTTCACAACAGACAAGAACAACTATTCCAAGATCAGTAATGAAAATCAATGTTTTGACAGCATATATGTGTACACCTGTAATTACACTGTGAGATCCACAATTTTGACTCAAGCTTAAAATTAACTGGCTGGCTTACTTGAAGGGAATGGGGAAGGATTCGTTCATTAAGATGGAGTTATTTTTTTTACCTCGAGAACCAGCATAGTGTCAGACCAACCTCAGATAAACATTTTATTCTATCAATAAAAAAATAATCTCTATCACACCTCAAGTTAGTCCAAGATATCTCACTTCGAAAGCAATAACAATAAATATACCCTTCTGACTATTACATTTAGTTTTGACCACTGTCAAACAACAGCCTTGTCACTTCACAGCAATTTAACACCAAACACCTGGTAAAGGTAACAGGTAAAATACAGATATCTTTCAGAAACAGTTACAAAGGCTTGGATAAACATCAGAATTCAATGCTCGTACAAGGAACAATTTATATAGCTCCTCCCGGCCTCCCCCAACTTCTTCTGTTACCATGAAAGACAGAAATTCACAGAAGTCTAGCTCAAAAGGAGAATTCATTCAAAGGCCATATTAATAATCCTTAAGAGATTAATTTTTTGACAGGTAAGTCCACACACACACAAGACAGCACTAGTGAGTTATTGAGTTTTAAAACTAAGTGCTAAATCAATTTCTTTAAACATGAGCTGAAGCCAAACAAGAATTCTGCTTGTTAACTATGTGGAAATTTCACCTTAGATGAATCACTGCATACTGCAGACCTGTTCTCTGTGTGAAGTTACTCTTTATTTTAATTCCAAACCAAAATGTGAAGCAATCTGTTTGAGATCGAACTACACCCTAGCATTTTAAATATAGCATTCATAGCAATGATATCCTCACCATCACTCCCCAACAAATATCTATGTACATGACTACTTCTAAAACATATCAGATCCCCTGTCATCTCAAATACAAAGCTCATGCTTCAATCTGAAACCTGTCAACCTAGTCTAAGCACAAAAATTAGAACTCCACACCAAAAAGAAACTATCTCAAATGGCTTTAAAGTATTGGACTAGGTGACCACCTGAAGTCCTTTCCAATGTAAATTACTCTGCAAAACTGTGTCTCTCTTTGCTTGCTTGTTCTTTTAGCAGCCATATTGGGTGCATTTCAGTTTGCAAAAACAATGAACATTCAAAACAAATCTCCCAGTTGTTCCTATTTACTATACTTTAGTGGCAATAGCTGGGCAGCTCTGGTGCACACAAATTGGATTTCATCAATGTGAAACCAAACTTGAAGTATCACTTGAGGGACATACCCAATGCCCTTCACTCTGAAGTACAGACACCAGAGGCCAAGGCAAAGGTTGTTCCATTGCATTGTTACCTCGCACCTATGGAGCACAAACTAACATGAGCTGTGAAGATATCCTGCAACATCCTGAACTGCTGCTTCAAAGACATAAGGGTATCAGTGCCTTCAGTTGGCTATGAACCCTTAGCTCTCCAATTTTTACTTTTTTTTTACATAGTTTTACATCAACTCACCATCTACCCAACATGTCTTCTGTCTTTTTAATAGTATTAGTAGCAATAGTCATAGTAGTTGTATAAATGTCCTATCTTCTGTGGCCACTCTCTCATGGCAAAACCTCGGGCCCTTACTTTCATGAAGAGGATAAAGATCAGGGACAACAGATGTGTCAGAACTAGCATTGCAAATGTGCCCCTACTATGGAGATCCTGAACTTCAGGGAAAAACACAATAATGACCCTAAAACTCAGGTGCACATCCAGCACCCCGGGATGAAGAATTACCACTGGAGACAGCTCAACAGAAAGTACATCCTCTGGCACCCCCCTTAGGCTGCTGAACCTATTGATTTCGCACCTCAAACTCAATTCCATAGGCTCAAGTGAGCCTGGTCCAACCACTATGAGGGTTTTGTTAGACCCTTGTTAGAACCATTTTAGCACTGTTATGGGTTGCTAGTCATGTTGAACCTCAATCTCCTGCCCTGCCCCAGAGTACTAAGTCTATATCCCCCCTTTCTCCACAGCTGCCCAAAGAGGAGGCCACTCTTTTCTCCTCTCCCATCAGATCAAGAGAAAGGCTGGCCCTCAAAGCCTCAGGTTCTGTTAACTTTTGCTGACACATTCCTTGCCAACTGCAGATAGCCTCACACACAAGTTTGGGATTTGCCTAGAACCATGTGTCAGCATTTGCATTCAATGGATGGCACAGCAGAAAACTGAAAGCCTAGACAATAGAGATATCAGAGGCCCATAAGGAGGATAAACTTTAATTTCAAATAGCTGCTTCCACATGGGATAGATGTTTCTGCTTAGTATTTTGTACGAGGAAGAGCAGGGTTAGTTTCTGGGACTGCATTCTGGGAAGGCAGTCTGGGGTGTGGGGTGGTGTTGACTCACCGTGAAGACACCCACCTGGAAGACTGAGTGATTTCAGCCTAAAGTCTAGACAAAACAAATGGTTTCTCCTAGCGACTCAAAAGGAAGAGGTGGTGGGATGATCAGGAGAGAAGTTCATGCCTCATCAAGAAGAGGAAAAGAAGGCTTCCTTTACAAGGGTGGATGTCTCACTATCCTACAAAGTCTAATCAGCCAGCTCTACCTCCCATAACCCTTACTAAATACCATCCTCCTGAAGTGCAAGCAGCAGCCAACACAGGCCACCTTACACCTCCCTTCCTCCGTATCTTCCTTCACTCCTTCCAAATGACAGGAAGACAGCAAATAATCCAGCTCTTTCTTTTCTCCTTAGTGGCACAGAGCTGCTGCTTATCAGCTCTAATTTCTCCTCAGTGAACTGGTCAGACCTAGCCCTGCAAAGTATCTGAAGAGCTGCAAAGCTGGCAGCTGCAGGCACACACCAAATTAGAAAGAAAGCTAAAATAAAGGGCACAGAAAGGTCAGGGAAGGTTTGTCTGCATTGTCATGTCTACCCAAGAGGTATGGAAGGTTGAGTACCTTTGAGGAGTGAGGGCAGAGCAAGTGGGAGGGGATGGGGTTAACCAAGACTGGGAATCTACTGGAGTTCTTTTAAATCATTAAATGTAGTTTGCCACATTGCAAATTATATTAGCATCTAACCACACTGAAAATGTAATAAAATACAATTAAGTATCCTTGAACATGAAATATAAATATTAAATATAAAACTTAACTACTAAATATAAAACTTAACTATTACAAACCTATAATGGCAACAAATCTGCTCCTCTTACCACACAGAACAGTGTTAAATGTTTTATCTGAAGAGCTCTACCTAATTCTGAGGCCTCTTAATCCATAGAGCAGCTGCTGGCCTGCTCAATCCAATAGTTTGCATTCAGCTGGGTAAACATAAAGACAGAATAATTACCCAAAATATGTTTTTATTTTCTGGCACTACAGACCCTGGACCAATTTAAAGAACCAAAAGGATTGATTATAATCAATCATTTCAGGCTAGACTTTATACAGAAATGAGCTGAAGACACAGAAGTTGGTAACATTGTTGACAGATTATGTGACTAAA
The DNA here is from genome assembly GCA_013390045.1 of Picathartes gymnocephalus. Classification (NCBI taxonomy): domain Eukaryota; kingdom Metazoa; phylum Chordata; class Aves; order Passeriformes; family Picathartidae; genus Picathartes; species Picathartes gymnocephalus. The sequence continues at coordinate 32,626 of WEKY01013402.1, read as the reverse complement.
TCACAACAATGGGTCAAGAAATCACAAGATCAAAGGCAACCATTGACTCAATTGTATATTCATAGATTTTTAAGACTGTTAACCATTACTGGGCTCATTGAGTCGGCTCTGTTGCATAAAGGACAGAGAAACTTGAACAACAATATTTATATAGAGCTTATAACTCCTATTCAAACTACAGTAAAATTTATAATCCCTATTCAAAATACAGGACACCTTTATGAAAAATACCACACAATGAAGAAATCACAACATGTATCTTAGGAAAGTTATCACAGCCATTTATTATAGTTGTACTTAAAAATGCTTATTTCTACACTGAGTCTTGTTAATGCCTTGCTTTAGACTGAAGCCTGGCTCTGCATGTAATTACTTCCCTTTTTAAGATAAAATGAGTAATTCTGAGTCTCACTGCCTGGGTAATTTCCCCTTTGGCTAATGTACACATCATCATAGCGTAATTTCACAAAAGCCTTTAGAATAGTAGGCAACAGAACTGAACCTACTATTCCAATATTCTTTCCATTGCTTACACATACAGCAGTACACAAAGTGTATTTGTATTCTTCTGCATTGCACTGAGAGGTATTGATAACTAGATGAAATACTTCTTTTCAGATTTGTGCCTTTAGCTGGGGCTTAATACACTTACTCCTGGAAATACAGCCCACATTTGTCTGTATTCAAGCACCATCACAAGATCAAATAATCCAGCTTAGCCTACATGATTGATTTGTCAGGAAAACAGGTAAGTTTGCTGAAAAAACTCAAAATATTAACAACATGACCATAAAAAAATATGCAAAATCCCAACACTGTCATTAAAACTCTTAAACCCTTCATGGTAATGTACATCTTTAACTGTCATTTAAAAAAACAAACAACAAAACAACAAAAGACCAAACAATCAAAACAATACAAAACAAAATAAAAAACAAACAAAACCCACAACCAAACACAAGACACTAAAATCTACTTGAGGAAGAAAGTTATCTCATCAGCAGTTAAACTATGACCCTCAGCTCCTTCAAAAATTCTGCTTTCTGTCCCTTCCAGCTTTCCTTCTCAGTTCCAACTCCTTCTCAAAGCACCCATACAAACAACTTAAAACTTCCCCATAGTTCCCACAGACCATCACTGCAATTCATCATGTATTCTATTTTCTTTGCCTGGGAAAAAGCTAAGGAAAAGGGAATGTGGCACCAGAACCTTCCTGGATGGATGAATGTGATTAATGTTTGTCCTTCCTTGTTCTTACATATTGAGCAGGACACTGGGAACTGGAAGAAAGAAATATACTAGTCTGATCACAGGCCCACTACACTCCCTGGCTGAGGAACAGAAAGTCCAGCTTTTCTTACTGATGTCAGAGACAAACAGCTTATTTGAAAAAACTGCTTTGAGAGCAGTGGGCTCACCCCTAACTCACATCCTCCAAGGTGAAGGCAGCAAGCAGTGTTGTACACTACGGCATTTATGGTGTTTGGTGGTGATCACTGGTCATCAGCAAACCAGCTTCAGAGATTGGCCATCACACCCACAGAGAAAGCTACTTGGTACATTGGCAGTCTGGGAGATACAGGAGAACAATGTCCAAGAGCAAATGACTCCGGATACAAACAACAGGGTGTGTGACTACAAAGACTGATACACAGAAAAAGTGAATAAAATTAGTGTTTTGATCTGAAGTGGACATTGGAAATAAACACCTAGACAACACTTTCTACTTAGTCCAAACATCAGACAGTAAGAGAAAATATTATTGTTAATTCTTGCACTAAACCATCATATTTACTTCTTATTTAAAATACATCAGAGCTGGCCAAACTGACTGTCTTTGCCAAATATATTCCACATACCACAGAGGCAGAAAGAAAACTCTTATAAGTCTGAAAAATTCAGAGGTGTCTAAGAAACTTCTGTGCAAGAATGCAATAGATGGAACTTTTGACAAATGCAAGTCGGCAAGGGAAAGATGCATAACTTCCACTGAAAAAAGGTGCTTTAAGAAAAACCTCTTCAGTGGTACTCAGTGTCTTAAAGATTATCAGGATTCCTTTGTTCTTTATAAAAACAAATCAAATGTACCAAGTACTGATTTCTTTCTTGTAGACATTTGACATATTTCAGTATAAACTCTGGAAATAGTAAAGCAGGCATTTCTTTTAATAAATGTGAGTCAACTGCTCCTATATTTGTAAAGGAAATACAGGGAGACATGATTTGCAATATGCCTAAGAGAAACTCCTGGATAAACAGTGGTACTTTCCAAACACCTGTCAGTTCTGAAACGTATTTTCATAGTTGAGACAAAACAAAAGAATCTAAACACTGAACAGAAAATATGTAAGAACACAAAATGGCTGCAAACTTTGTACAGCTCCACCCTCCACCAAGCACAACCTGTATCTAACCATAGAGACATGGCCATCATGCCTTAACTAAAAGATGACCAAAAGAAAAAAAAAAAAAAAAAAAAAAAA
>WEKY01013402.1:0-30078 GCA_013390045.1 Picathartes gymnocephalus | reverse complement strand
AAAAAGCTATTTTCTTCCCTTGAAAAACCTCTTTTGACTAGAAGAAATTAATAAATGCTGCTTTTAATGCTTAGTGTTCTAAATTACTGATTCAAACCATCTGAACAATCAAAGACCTGCAGTCCTCACTAAACATCAGCTTTCTGCCTAGTTCAGTGATTTGATCAGAATAGACACACTGATGTTCAACAAATATTTGATCAGCTTGAAAATAAGGTTGTTAATGAATTCCAGAATTATACAAAGTAATGTCACACCATTGAAAGCAAATCTGCAACAGTAACTTTAGAGGCTTAAAAAGAAGGGGAAAAGACAAGTTCCTTGGCTAAGCTCAACTAATTTAGTGTCCATGGCTAAGCCAAAAGAATGATAGAGCCAACTCCAGATAATACAATTTTAAATAACTCACTGCTTGGCAGTGAGTCTCCACGCTGCTTTAATTCCATGTAGTCAAACAAATTGGTGTTAATTCTTCCATTCCTCCACTTTAAAAATCAAAATAAGGAAGAAATTAACGTGTTTTAAGACACAATCACATCTGTATTCCAGAGATTTTTCCTTAAGAGAGCTAAAGAATTAAGTAGGAATGATACTTTTTAGTGCATTAGGACTGGTTAGCTGTCAATAACTGTTTTGGAACAGCTGTTTGAGAAAATGTTATTGTACCACAAGTTGTCTTTCATGAAAATGTGACTTGAAGCTACATGAAGTAGAATGAAAACTACTATAATCAAAATTATCTAAGAAATATTACTGTCATACCAGACTAAGAAGCAAAACATGAACCCATTTAAATACTGTTAGATTATGTTTTATACTAAGGATTTTAACACTTGAATGCAAATCATGTTTAGAAGGTTAACCTGTATAGAGCAATTATTTTGTTAATATATTAATAGAAAATTGCTTTTTCCAAAAGTAACTCTGATCCTCAAGCTAATGCAATATTTATATTGGACTTCTTTGGTAATTAGCGGGCTAAACATCTTCTCCTCTTGCACTTAAATTTAGCTTTAAACCTTCAGCTTCATTTAACATCTTGTTTCACAGCTATACTAATCGCTTTTCTCAATATTCCATTAAGCAAGGAGAAAAATATGAGGACATTTTATTCATAACTAAAATCATTTACATATTAATCCTATTAATATTTGATAAATGAAGTTCAGATCACAGCCAAAACCCTATGTTTATAGCACTCAGAATGTAGCAGCCACAAAATTTTTCTCCCTCCTCCCCTCAGCATATTACTATAAGCAGCAGACACCTATTTTTGATCATTTCTGTCCTTTCACTGAATACAATGGCCTGGACCTAGAAACTCCAATACATGGATTTGAAGCAAAACCAAAAAAGTAAGTGTCTTCAAATCATTGGCTAATGTATATATGATCCAAAATGGACCAACTGGTGTCTGCCCAATTATGAACTCCACTTCTGGCAAATTAAGGTAACTGTTGAAGAGCTACATACTTCTACCTTTGTGACAAATAATCTCTTGACAATAGAACTATAGTGCCCATGGTTAAAGGAACTGTGATGGTCCATTGTTGCTACAAGATATTAGATTTATATTGCTATTGATTATTTCGTAATCTTCTTATTTTTCACCATCACTAATCTCATTTATAACCTCATTACATGTGTGCTATGTAAGTCGTCTGAAAAATTAACACTCAAGATACTTAAATTTGTCTTCCATTGCTGTATTTCGCTCTATACTTCACTTTGTATCACTAAGTTGAACAGAGATGGCCTCACAATGTAGCAGCAGTGTAAACTGTCACCAGAACTATTGTATTTACTTCTCCAGATGAAATTTTATTTCAAATTCAGCTTCACAACTCATTAACAGCCTTAACCAGAAATTAATATAATGGAAAAGTTCATATCTACATAACTTTTTCTCAGCCATACATTGTTAATTTCTACCTGTCTAGAAACATAGATAAGCAAACTCAGAGGTAAGAAGCTAAATGGCTTAAAACAACTGTCCATAAACTGTTGGGAGAACCAAGATAATACAGAAGCACTCCTGGCTCGCTCCTTTACTGCTTTTTCTTTTCTTTTCCTTTCTTAAAGCAATGGTGATTATTCTTCTCTCTGCCCCAGTGATACAACAAGTCTTTCAAGTGTCTTGAAGAGATCATCTTCCTTCTGATCTTCCTTTCACACTTTTACTGTGAAAAAAGCCCTGATCACATGAAGCCAGTAATGTTGGAGAACACATTAATTTTCATTGTATAAAGTGATACGTGTAGTTGCTTCATTGCATCACTTGTTTTATGAGCATTACTGTTTATGTCCCTTTACAAGTTTACAGTGTTGTACATACCAGCCAAAACCTTCCCTCATTTCTCCAACCCGATGGCACCAATCTCTCTTCACCTTCTGTCCTTTTATTGTTACCACCTCTGATCCCAATTCAAGCTTAAGTGTAGTCATCACTTAAATTTACACCGGAGAGAGAAGAAAGTCAGTCTCTCAGAGGACTTATTTCTTTGTGGGTAGTTAGTTTTTGATCAAAGGCTCCTAGAAGTCCCACAAAAATTGGGTTGGATCAGTGGGAAGTATTCAGTGCTTCAAGTCTGACAGCTATAGCATCCCTTGTATAACAAAAGAATCTCCATGAACTGAGCAGCAGTGCTTTCGGCTGACTCACTACAATAACTCGATTTGGAAGCTGGGTAATTTATCAGCATTAGAGGCCACATTTGCAGAAGCTCCAACCTGTAAATTTAAGGCTTCATCATAACATCGGTTTTGTTGACATTTTTAGTAAGCTGCAGTGATAATCAGTATACCAGGAATAACATTTCAGCAAATCCCCTCAGAGCCCAGGAAGATTAATGAAAACTACTGATCTTACACAGGAAGATGCAAAAATATATTTCAAAATACTTCTTGCAGAATGGCAATCTTAAGAAAAAGAATGAAGCCTTACATCAAAAGGCAATCAGTAGGCTGGAGCTTTTAGCTAATCTGAACATAAGGAGAAATGCGCAAGTCCTAACTATAGCATGTTGGTCTCCAACATAGTCCAATTTCTCTTTATAATTCCAGAGCTAAAAAGCCCCTAGAGCTGAACAGATATGCCTGAAAGATGATGCACAGAATTGCCAGCAGGATTTTTTTCTACATGTTGCTAAACGTATGCTACATAAAATTGTCATTAAGGGCTAGCTTATTACATCTTACAGGGCTACAAATCTCCTTGAATTAAATATTCATGAGGCTTGCTCGGAATACTGAATCCTGTGGTATTTTATAAGAAACAATAGAAACTAGCCTTTTCAACTATGTATTCTAGTATTTAAATTATAAAATAATGAATTTTAATCATATTAATTTCATCATTAGCCACTGACATTAAAATAGCAAACCACATATTTCACATCCTTATTTTCACAAGGAAACATTCATACAACATGGGAGTTAAGTCCAACCAGCAGAACTTAGCATGTGCTTTGCAATGCTTTTACTTTGCAAGTAGCAAGCTGATGTGCTCAGAGATGAAAAGCAAAGTGGGGAAAACATGTATGTTGAAAAAAGATTAGTATGTACTTTCTCTTTCAAGTCTTCTACAAGACTAATACAAGTTAAAACTGCATTTTCAGGAGACTAATTTGGATAATGAGCACAGAAAAATACTCATCTAAGAAGGAAAAACATACCATGCCAAATGAGAAAATGAAAGGATCCTGCCCACTCTGTGTGAAATTAATCCTTGTAGTTCTGACTTAGGAACAAACAAGTCAGTGTCTCTGGGTAAGAACAGGTTAAGTTGAATAGGGTAGCTATTTGCTGAATACTGTAAGTAAAGGTAAAAGAAATATAGGTTGTATTTTAAGAACATTACTCAAAAAATTCCAGTTACTGTGAAATTAGTTGCTATCCTTCTTGGGAAGGACATTCTCACATTATATACAGTGGTTCTGATGTGAGTTGTTAATATTGCCTTCTAAACAAACAATAGTTTCTGCCACATCAGATTTTTTTATCCCTTCTACAGAGCATGACCACACAAACACCCATCAGGTGTGCAACACAAAATCTCTGATTTGAATACTGAGATTGAGCAACTGCCATGAAGAACCTGTTCCAATTTCTCTGCTGCTGGCAGGGAGCTTTCATTCTGCTACTGGCAGAAGGGTTAGAGTCAAACTTTTTTCCCATTCACTTTTCTTAAATGTTTCTTCTTTAATTATACCAAACGTTTATGTGTTAATGTAGCTATGCTTCAAGCAGGCAAGCAGCTGAAGGGCCAAAAAATTAGGGGAGGGGGTAAGTAACAATTATCATTTGCTAAAACAAATGTCATCAGGTTTAGCTGCTATTTAACAGTTTAACATTTTAACAAGGGGGAATAGAAGGAGTAAAGCACAGCTTTTCCATAAACAAATGTAGAATGCATCTAAAAAACAGATTATACTTCCTAAGAAAAAGAATTGCAACTCATAGCACCAAATCACCAGTATCCATCAAGTGATTTGAAATGTCTGATGTGCAGTCAATGGGAAGTTCTGGGAGAAGAAAGCAGACAAACCTGAGCCAGTTCAGGAGTAGCTTCTTCCAAATCTGATTTCCCTCCCATGCATCCTTTTTCTTAATGTCATAAAAAGACAACAGTCCTTTCCTTAACCTCTAGAACATAAAACACAACTGAGAATGCCAAAAGAAAGAAATAACATCATTGATTCAAGCAAGAATCTGTGATGATGTTTGAAAGATAGTTTAAAAACCTCTTCCAACCTGCAAGATGAAGTGAGTTTATCACTTCGATGTAAACATTACTAAAATGCAGAGATAATAATGAGCATGCTAGTATGAATTCTGAGCTAATAAATTAGATCTCTGTGAAGCTCAATCCTACTTGTGAAACAACTTCAATAGAATCCTTCCAAAACCTTCTTAAAGCAGAGTGAGCGCTACAGAGATGACAATAAAGTGAATAAGTCCACCAGTTATCGATCCAGCAGGTATTCCAGAAAGAATTAGAGAGCCATGTGGAACGACATCTCTCTTGACACCAAGGACAGTAAGTACCATGCTTATTTTATGAGCTGTCTTGTAGAAACCTTCTCTCTTGTATAGTATCTCATCCTCAACAGAAGGAGAACATGACTTGTATAAACTAAAATAATTCAATAAGCTATTTGTTGAAATTAAATTCCAAACCTGGGACAAAGAACATGAATCTTAGCATTAGCAGATGGGGACTGTGGTACCTGTTTTGACAGAATGTCCTGGTTTGAAGGACAGGTGTCTGCTAAGGAAGGCAGGAGCCTCCCTTGGAATGGAGAATGTAAACCCCTTCCTTCCGAATTATTGTAATTTTGAAATTAAGGGGTGTTGCGGCAGTTTTTATTAGTTAATTGTATTTCGGTTCATTCTATATACCCCTGTTTATACCTCGTATGCTCCCCTTGTCAAATGTCTGTCCCCTCCCCTGGCTGAGCGAGAGTTTCCCTCTCTCTCCTGTCACTCTCCTTTCAGCCTTGTCCCCAGTTCTGGAAAGATCCTCGCCACTTTGTTATGCATTGGCCCATACAGGTGTACCCCCTCCTCCCTGTTTCCCTGTTTGTTGTGTAGCATGTCCCTCATCCCCGGATCACACCCTAGAGCTTTCCCTATTGGTTACATTCGTGTCCCCACCCCTGAGACCCTGGGGGTATGAAACCCCTTGTTACCATTGTTCTGGAGGTCACTTTGACCAGAGCATAGGAGGTTTGACCCTTCTCTGTGAAACTCCTTGTGGCTAGGCTCAGTTAGTCTATCCCCATCAGCCAAATAAACCTTGGTCTGGTATAGAGAATTACTGAGTCCTCTCTGCCTTTTTGCTTCTCTGCACATTTACCACCTGCTTGATAAGCTGCTTTCGGCTCTGTGGGCTGTGGCTGCAATAGGGTTCTGGGGATCAGCGAGGGTCCCCAGAGGAGTTACCTTCGATCGGTGCAGCCTTGGCACCCCGGGCAGCCAAGCACAGTGTCAAAGGGGCTCTCAGGTGAGGATACAGGAATAGGAATAACAGTTCTTTACTAGTATTTATAATAAAGCAAACAAACAACAACTCTTATGGCATTAACAACAAAACAGAACCAGGAACCCCCTGGGCCTGCAGGCACTGTCCCCTTGGGTGCAGTGATGGTCACAGCCGGCAGGGGGCGCTGGGTGGGCAGGGCAGGTGCAATGATTCCCCTGGGGCTGCAGGGAGCGCTGTGGCACGAGCTCCAGCAGACATGTGGCACGGCCGGGAGGGGAAGGGGTGGAGGACAGGTAGGCTTTGCTTCACAAACACCCCTGGGGCTGTGGATCCCGGTGCCCCAGCTGAACTCTCGGAAAAACAGCAAACTGGGACAGTAGGATGTCTCGGTAGGCAGGGGGAGCAGGGCTGCAGTGCAGTGAAACCCAGAGCAGTGCCGATGGAGCCGCGGGGGGCAGGGCAGGGGCAGCAGCCCAGCTCCTAGCCTGGCAAGGAGAGGTCAGCTCAGGATCCCGGGCCCCCCTCCCAGAGCAGATGGTAAAATAGGTTTCAGTTCAAACCAGGGGTTCACTCACGGCAGAAGAAACAGCTCCATGTGACGGGTCCAGCAGCAGCAGCGATTCCTCCCTCCCCAGAAAAGGCAGAGCAGCACCTCCGTGTTCCCTTCTGAAGCGCAACTCCAGCTCCCCTGGTGCTGCCCCCACCCCTGCCTTTTATCAGCCCCTCTCCTCCAGGGCTTGGCCACAATCCTTTGTTTTTCTTAAGTACCCGGTACTTAAGAGTTCGTTAGCAACTTAATGGGAAAAAACTCTATATGTTAAAGGGAACAAAAGGAAAGAAGAAATCTAACCCCCAACACAGAAAGATCTAGAAATTCAGTTCAACTGGAAATCAAAGACACCTTAGCTAAAATAGAGCTATAACAATGATTGCAGTGAAAATTGAGGGAGACTATTAGGTGAAGCACCATTCTTCATTTACCAAAATACTAAAATAGGTGAACCAAAGTTTTAGCTGCGTTACATAGACAACACTTAGGTTATTAGGCTTTTGAGCACATTTTCTCCTCAGCTGCACATGTGTATTTGTGCTTTTGAAAAGCATGAAATTGGGAAAAGCTCTGAAAAAAATGGCTTTCAAAAGGGCTAGCAGCTCAGGTCCTGACAACTGTTTATAACTGTTGCAAACAGACATATTACAGAATAACATGCTCCAAGAAGGTATTACAAAGGATCTAAAGCTTTAGACTCCCCCTCACAACCCGGGGTAAAAGAGAAAGACCATTAAAAAAACAAAACCACTCTAGGACACTAAAACCTAATTAGAGCAGAAGAGTGGTGTACAAAGGAAACAACACTCAGCTGTTCATTAGGAACAGAAGGAAAGCAATTTTGTCTTTGGGGTGGCATAAGAATACTTAATGGTGTTTAACTCCCTCCATCCCTCCTCCCCAGCACCCTTTATACAGGAGAGAATAGGTCACACACAACAACCAGTACTGTTCCCTAATCCCTTCTATTCCAGCACCTGGGGATGACATCCACCTGCATTTAAGTAAGTGCAATCTTGCAGAAGAGAACTGTGAGCACGTGTGACTGCAGTCAGAAATGCAAGACATCAATCAAAAGCTGCCTGCAGGTGACCATGACATTGCCCTAACAGTCACTAAAGAAATTCCCCTTTATGAATAGCTGCCAAGATTTTCATGTCTCCAAACCACTTCTTTCATCTGAAGAAAAAAAGCTGTTGTAATTTACCCCTAAGCCAATAACTGATTCTTAAACAGTGAGCTACATCACGACTTGAATTAAAAATTTACTGTTATTCAAAATTCCCCTGTAGTACAAGGCAGTTCTCACAGTATAAAGCCATTAGCTATACACAAACATATTTTTTTTCCAAAACCAGCAAAACTCTACTTTACTTCTTTAATAGCTGCAGGCTTTTTCAAACAACCAAAAGGTGTACAAGCAGAGCAGTATACCCAGTTAAAATCAAGCTGGAATATCTATTCTAGTAAAAAAAAAAAAAAAATAAAAAAAAATCCTTGCTTTCTGCATGATCAAAATTTTAATACCTTTATTCCCCTCCATTTTTTTCCTGGCCAGTCACCATTAATATTCCTGAGAAATTAATTCATATATATTTGCAGTAAGACACTGCAGAGTTTTAGAAGTAATGGAATAACACCCACAAAATTTGATAGAGGACAGAACCCTACTTCTTTTGAAGGCCTAGCAAAATATGCAAGCAAATGTCATGGAAACAAAAGCTCTCTCCATAGTAACACCATTTGTGGCATTTACTGTAGCTAACCACTCCAAGATGCTCCAAGACAAGGTATTAGCTTAAACCCAGTTTTCATTTAGTATTTGTTCCATAACATTCCATATATCTAGCAGCTGTAAAGATTTATTAAAAACATTCACAAGAATGCAGTATCAAAGCCAAAGTCAAGTATAAGGGCAAACTAATTAACTGTGATAAAGCAGATTTGAGTAACATTGTCTTTTGGGAAAAAAGCCAAGAGACTGATGGCATCATAAAGAATAATTATATTAGAACTACACTCTCTGAATCCATGCAACAATTGTCAGATGTGCAATAGCATCTTATATGAAAAGCATAGAAGGAGCTACAGAGTAAGACAAATAAAAAGTTAAATACATTTAAAAATAAATAAAAATATATAATTACACCTAAACAACCCTTGTTACCTGCTGTTATACAAAAATTTAAATGTTTTATCAACTAACCTAGCAACCAAAACTCTCAAAACCAGCTGAACAAAGACTCCTACTAGCATTGTAGCTGCTCTCCATGGAGATGGACCAGCTTCATGCATAGCAATCAGAGCTATGATTTTCAATGAAAATTTATTTGACAAATTTGGTCCTGTTTGTGAACTATCTATGCACTCATGACTCTGACAAAAAAAAAATTCCTGATTTATTTTGTGAGAATGCTTGTTGGCCCATTTTGTAATCTGATGACCAATGCAAAGTTTCACTTCCCTGAGTGTTACTAGATACAAGGCACATGGTACTACATGAGGGTGAGTAGTGCAAATGGGTACAAAAATACATTACCTCTGATATTTGTGCAAGAAAAATACCAGGTCTTGCAAACATAAAAAATACAGCTTATCCTGCAGAAATCTTTAAAATATCAACAAATCATCACAAAAATAATTTATCTGGTTGCTTTTATGCAAATTATGAAAAGTTATACTCATGTTCTTTACTGGTTCAAATATTTTAATGAAATATAAAGTTTAAACAAATCCTGTAACAATGAAAAGCATTGTGACTGTATTACTGTAATACTTAAGCTGCCTGAAAATAAATTTTTAAAAATTTTACCGGTCTTTGTACCTGGAAGTAGTCCCGTGCTCTATATATATTTTACAGACTAGAATTAATTCCACTCAAAAATCAAACATATTCTTCCAAAAGCATGGTAGTGCTTAAAAAAAAAAAGCTCTGAAGGTTTTCAAAACACAATATATTCAATATGGTTCACTACATACATTTTTGTCTTACAGAAAAATCTGTATTACTTGAAACTGATACCTTTGAAAAATATTCTGTAAATAACAAAGCAATAATGCTTTTGTCTACTGGCCTTTGAGCCAGCTCTGTAAGGAGAGTAGGGGGAAGGAACCCCAAAAGCCAAATACGAATTTGCTTTGCTTCATCTTAGTTGATGGTAAGGCTGCTGCAAAGGAATATGCTGCCTAAAAACTAGCAAATACTGACCTCTGCCAGTCTTTTCTCCAACTAAACTTATATTTTTCCTCACCATCATATGCATCAGATATCTTGCAGAACAGATTTAAGTAGGAAACCAGAATTTTACATTTTATACTTGAAGACAAAAGGAACAACCTTGAAACTCTTATTATTTCGTTAACCACATAGCAAACTTCTTTTTACACCTGTTTTGAGCTCTGAGCACTACGAGCACTGAATACTGTGATCAACTTACATTTGTTAAACAGTTATTTCCAAAACTATTTAGAATTATCTTTTATCCTTCTGGTTCCTTTTTCTCATTACCAGCAGAACAAGCCATATTTTCCCTTAACAATGGCAACATCAATTCACTGTCTGACAAGTCCCAAAGATACACATTTCAATTGCTCTCATAAGTTAAAAGTTCTCTCTAGAGAATCTCATGTTGCTTAAAACACGTTTTGTTTCAGTGGTTGGATGAAAATACAGATGTAGTATCTCCCTGGGATTTCTAGTGATCACTGTTTGGAAACAAGTAACCTACTGTTTGTCAGTTCAAACTTGTCAAAACTTTCAGATAGGTTGAACAAGTGTACTAACTATGTTTTAATGAACAATTCAAAGCGTACAGAACATCTGCATTTTGGAAATCTGAGATATTTCCAGCTAAGACTTCTAATCATTTCCCCTTCCGGAACAAACCAGCAGACACGTCCTCTATTTCAGTGGAAAGCTCCTAGAGTAATGTGGAGAAAACCTGAATTTCATTTCAGAAACACAACTAGCAGCATTAAAAGAAAATGAGCTTTTGCTTTAGGAATATCTGCACTAATTACATAGGAAACCTTCATCAGGTTTCTGATCTGACTTCTAAATTCAAGGCATGAAGTCCAGCACTGCCCTTCTACCTCTGTACTTAATAGACCTATATGATACAATCACATTTAAATTATTCACCATGCACCTAAATGGAAGACAATGAAATTTTCTTAGAAGCAATTTATAGCTTTCACATCAAGCTCAAAACTTTCATTTTTAATTATGTTAATGGAGTTGGTTCACTATTTTTGTAGTATCGAAGGCTAAGAGAGCTGATGAAAGGAACAGAAAGTACAATTACAACTGAAACTAAAGTTACTGTCAGTCAAAAGGAAACTGAATTATTACAACAGTGTTCTGTTGTACTTCTTCAGTACAGAATACTATTCCATAGGCACCTCTGAGCCTTGCGGAGTACTGTTCTGTACAGTACCATGAACATAATTATTTTAAATGTGCAGTCACCAATATACACAGTAACCTTCAAAGGTTTATCTAATAATACATGCTAGCACCTAAGAAAAATATTTTTATAATTAAAAAATTCAATTATCCTTTGGTGATATTTATCACACATTTTCAAAATTGCTGTTTGTAAGAACAGTGACCCAGTAAACACTTCAAATTACATATAACAGGGTAATGTAGAATAAATCATTCTGCTTTTAAAGAAAGTATCCTTATATGTTTTGATCATCCAGATACCACAATGCAAGTGCTGATACTCCTCTGAAAGCCATCCTGTTTTCTCACATCTCAGGTATATACATCATTTTCCTGAAATGCTAGGCTACTGCTTACACTAAACAGCAGGATGGAGATCTAGCTAAATATTATGTTTATCCTGACAACACTATTTTTGTTTTACTGCTGTGCTCCTGCCTAATAAAGAATATGAACATTTTATGAAGGATCTTCATGAAAATTTGAAAGGTTTGTTGGCTGTCTTGTTCTGCCATGTACAGAAAACAGAACTGGGAGAAAACAATCACAACAACCTAGTTCTTCCAGATACTTTGCTAAGTCTTTTCAGTTTGATAGAAAGGGTACAAAGGAATCATAAATGAAGATCTCTGTTTATGGATATCTATTCTGGGATCTAAAGAAAAGAGAGTGTTGACAAAATACTTTCTACTATATTGTCCAGTTTCCAAATCATTCCTGATCTATCAGCTTCTCAGTCCTGGAGAGATTGCTATAAATTTCAGGATGAGTCGGAACACTGCCATGAAGACAAGTGACCACTTCATTAGCCTATTCAAGAGCTGAATCAGATGATTCAGTAAAGAGTTCTCACTGATTCAAATCAAAAACTCTCCCTGGATTTCCCTACCCAGCTATAAAAGAGATTTTATTTTTCAAATCTGATCCACAATCCATATAAATTAATGTAATTTTCTGAACACAGACCTACTCTTTTAAAAGCAGGTATGTTTTGCAGAAGCTGAACAATTGTGTTGGTATTCTCACCTGAAATCCCATTTACAGTATATATTCCTAAGATTTACCTATTTCTTTTAGTTAGAAAGTACATGCAACCTGACATAGTTAGAAACATGATACTAAGTGCACTCCACAAGATCCCTGACATCCAGCTTTGAGACAAAGAAACTATGCAAAAATCATTTTTTAAAGCCTTTATGATTGATAATTCTACAGCTTTATTTTCCCAACATTTAAAACAGAAGCAGGCAGAGAAAGTGGTTTTTTTTCCTTTTCCTACACCACCATATTAATGTCAACTGACAATCCCAAGCATAACTAGTACACTTAATGTAGGAAAGATCTTTCCTACTGCGACTGGCAGGTAGAATGATTAAACTGCTCAACAGAAGTTCAAGAACCCATTTAGATAGCACCCATAAATGCAGTTCACTGCTGGAGAAATCAGAGAATGTCAGGCAGTATAGGTCATTAGCAAGCAAATGAGACAACATACCAGTTAGGACCAACAGTCTCCTTAGATAATCAGACTTAAGGCACTGACATCTACTCAGGCTGACATAATAAGAAAGTCAGGTTAAACAATTCTGGCAAATGGCAAATACCTTTGCATTTCAATCTGAATGTACTAGAGAACTAACAGCAGAAATTTAAACAAGAAAAATTTTTGCTATACCCCAACCTTACTACATTTAGAGCTAAGTATCACTCAAAGGGAAAGTGGAGGGGAAGGTGGCCATTTTCTTTTTCAACGCTGGATGCTAGGAGTTTGCACCTATAAAAAATGTAGAAATTTTCTGGGGTGTGAATTACCTCAGGTTCTTGGAAAGTAAATGGAAATCAGAAAAATCTGCTATGTTCAAAAATCATGGTACTTCTATCTAGGAGTCTAACAATTTAATTAAATAAGCTGTAAGTAATTTAATTAGACCTTACTTACTGGTGTTTAGGTTAACATTTTTTAATTTTCTAGTTTTCTGATTTAAAAAAAAAGGTAGAAAACAAGTCACCCCAAGTGAGCAAAGACAAACTTGAATTGGTATAAAAGTTTTACTTGCATAGTCACAGAAAACTCCTCAAAGGAATACTGTGTACTGCTAAAATATTTGGGTATGTTTGTAAAGCATATGAAAAAATGGTATATTTGAGACAGGAATAGGTACTTAAGAGAAGAATTGCAAGGAACATTGCCATGGAAATTGAATATAACAACTATTCATAGGCAGAAACAAGTTGCAAAGCTCAGTGGCATTTCAGGAGATTGACAGCAAGTTCTCTGTTAAAGGAAAACCTACAACTGCACAAAAAGTGCATACTGACATGACAACAGCATCCCCTGACTAGCAACAGATTCAGTCAGGAACATTCCTCTTACAGAAGAAATCACATTTAGCGAAGAGATACTCTAAAGATACATGAAAGGTTTTAGTAATGTGGATCCACACAAAAACTGATGACTCTCCAGATTATCCTTTTTTCTGCCGCAAACTCTAGAGAAAAAAAACTCAGGTGATCTTAGCATCTGTGTTAACAAACTGACATGCTGATGTCTTCTCCCAGTGCTAGGATGTGTGGGAACAGGAGTTTTAAACTGGACATTGGGATGCATTTCTTTACTTGAGAGGATGGTGAAACATTGAACAGGCTTCCTCCAGAGCTGTCAGTGTTTAAGAGGCATCTCATCAATGTGCTAAATAATATGCTTAAATTTTTGGTAAGGCCTGAAGTGGTCAGGCAGTTTGACTAGATGATCACTGTAGGTCCCTTCTAACTGAAATAGTCTATTCCATTCTATTCGATTCCATTCCGTCCAAATCTTACATGAATCACTACAAAATTAGAAAGCTAAATCCAGAAACACGTAGTTGTTAGAAGCAAAAAATCTATGCTATTATATGATTCTTCCTAAGCCTTTATATATCAGCTTTGGTATTGAGAGTATATTTGGTATATCTGAGTCTGCCTGAAGCCATTACTTGCTATTGCACTAGAAATACATAAAAATAATTGTTGCCCCATCACTGGTAAACAGGATGTGTAAGTTTCAGAAATAAGCCAGCAAGTGCCTAGGCCTATGATTAAAAATTTACACACCATTTGATAAAATATATACTGTGGAAGAAAAGGCTTTCCAATTATATAGGATTATTTAGGACAAACTGGCACTGCTTAATGAAACAAATCATGGAGATATTTTATTTGGTGGTATCTTTTGGAGATACTCAGTTTTAACTTCAGTGATTTTGGATGAACTTTTACAATGACAAAAAATAACACAGCCTATTATACAAAGGGAATAGTACAAATAATTAACAGGCAACCAAGCATTTCAAATCACCACTAAGTCTGCCAAGGGAAAGGAAGGAAGATGTAGTAATAACTCGTGCAATGTTACTCAGTTATAAAAACCTGTTCGTTATTCCTTCATTTTAAAGGCTAAGCTTTGCATTAGTATTCAGTATGGGGAGTTGTGTGTTAAATAATTCAGCTGTTCTTTGAAATAACATTTATCTTAGAAGAACAGAGCTCAGCAGCTGCCCTTCATCCTTCCCTCTAAAAATCCCAATTCCACACAACCGGACTTTATCCCTCATCCAAAATAAGAGCATGGAGGAGTACCAAACAGAAATCAGCCGGAGTAAACGCAAGAATGTAACAGAGCTCAGGAAGCAAACACAAAACAGAACATTTGAAATTGTGATACAAACTTTCCACAGATGCTCAAAAGCTGTCCTTAGGCCTTGCTAACTGATGGCCAGTGAGTCTTCATTTAGTTGGCTAAAGTAAGAAAATAATTGCTACATCCTTTCCTGAAGCAAAGGAAAAGTAATAGTTTTAGTCAGCAAGAAAGCTGGTTATTAGGAGATTACTAGCATAAAAATTAGACGGTCTGAGATATCTAGCAAAGGTACAATTTACAAGGTAGACATGAAAAGTAATTTCACTGATGAGTGGGTACAGGCTAGAGAGCCAATTCTGCCATCAGAAGAGGCCACTTCTGAGATTTTCATTAAAAACATACAGGCTGGCAACCTGCAAGTGTTCTAAAACAAATTTAAGAAGTTTGCTGTTTTGAAGTAACATTTCAAAAAAAAGAACTGAAAGCTTCCAATCATTACACAAACATTCCTAATCTGTAAATAAGGCATGTGGCTTTTACCTTTAAACTCACTCATTGTCTGAGGCAAAATGCCAGGCTGAGATATCTGACCATGAAGTTTGCTGCTGCTCTGTTTTACTTCTACCTTCGGGCACTTACCTTCGGGCCCTGCTCTGCCACCCTATTACAGGTAGAGGAACCAGAGAGTTGATCAGATGGAATAGAGCTGATTTAGGCATATGGGAGTTATAGTGATAGGATCTTAAATGGATAGAAAATGATGTAGGGAAAAGAAGTGTCAGAGAGAAGCAACAGAGAAGGGAAATCAAAAGAAATGAGGAAATGGGCTGCTGGATAAAGAGAATACGTGAAGAGAAAAAGAGGAAAGGAAAAGAGTACAAAGGGAAGAAGAGCAGGAATAGTAAGAAGACATTTGTCTCTTGCAATAGAGTTGTTAAGAGTATGATGTTAAGAGTTAATGCAGGAATTGCATAAGAACCACACATCACATCAAGCTACCTACCAAGCATTCTTAAATCATAGATGAGGCAAAAACATCCATCACTTCCACTAAACATGCTCTTCTCATGATCTGTGAAAGCTTTCAGACTGAGTAGGGAAGAAATGGGAAGATGGGATGCCTCAGCCATTGCTTTTCAGCTGTCACTGTGAAATGAAAACCTTTGTATACCTGTAGTGGTTTTAGTTAGCCTCCTTACACGGGGTATTAATTTAATGTAGTGGGTTAGGGAGAGGAGTCTCTCCTGCCATGCCATGGAGACTCTTCCACAAGAACACAGTTCTCTTGTGACTCCAATATCACAGCGAATCAGCTGCCTGGAAAGGAAATCTGTTCACACTGTGAAAGTCCCTTCCCTCAACACACAGTTCTTCCCACAAGTGCTTTTGAGGGCTCATCTCTGTCTAATGGGGTACTATTTTAAGGATGAGCTGTTTTGGTAGAAAAGCAAAGCATCTTCTCTATCTCTAGAAGCAAAGTTTCTCCTATCCCTGGAGCAAGGGTTTTCTTCTTCTGTCCCTGGGACAAGGGTTCTCTTCTCCTATCTCTGGAAGCAAAAATTCTCTTCTATCTCTGGGGCAAGGGTTCTCTTCTCTCTCATCTCTGTGGCAAGGTTCCCCATCTCTCTCTGTTCAAGTTTATCATTAGACCACAACTACTTCAACATCTGCTTGCTTCAGCATGGGTACCTTTGCTTAGGCTGCAGTTAGAATGCTGCATCCCCCCCCATGGCATTCATGAGTTACAAGGAATAGTCCAATATATCATAGTCCATCACCATGGCCTTACAAAAGAATTTCAGCTTAAAGCATCTCGTCTTTCTCCTCCCTCTGGGCTTGGGCTCCTTCTTCACTGACCTCGGGGTCTTCTATGTTGGTTTTCTCACGTGTCTTCACTCTTTCCTTTTTGCTTACTTGAGAGAGGATTGATGTCTGTAAGTTTCATCTGTGTACTGAGAGAGTTAGTGTCTCTCCCAGGCTCTGTTGTTGGTCCCATGATCTCTGCTGGGCAGCAGCCAGAGCTGCTGCAAACTTTTCCCAGGGAGAGGGAAGGCAGGGGTGGCCAGGATCCCAGCAGCCAGGCCAGGATTCAGCTGTGGCAGGATCTCAGGCACACCCGGCCCGGCCGAGTGAGCCCTGCCTGGCCCAGCCTGGTCTGGCCTCACGAAGTCAGCAGGGACCGACCGAGAGGGCCTGGCCCGGCCCGGGCCCTGCTGGCCCCGCTGGCCCGCTTGAGCCCTCTGTTACCTGTTCAGAAGTCAGAAGCAAGAGAGAGATTCCCGGGCTTCTCCTTTCTTAAATGTGAACCACAGAGGCATATTCAGCTTTTTAAGTGGCTAAACAGTGTCCATCTTAGAACTAGCCAGCTAACTGGTTCTCTCACACCTGAAGGAAGCTGTCAAGTTCCTTGAAGGGAAAAAATCACTTTGCAACCCATAACAATACCCCAAGCAATAACCAATATAAGTAACTCAAGTAACCGATGAATTAGGAATAATAATGTTCAGTTAGTATGATCTTGCAAAATAAACTAACCTGCACAGGCAGAAAACCATCTCCTTACTCCTTAATGTTGTTTCTACCATCACCAATCACAGTGCAAAACAATTTCTGCTTCAGTACAAGAACCTTGCTATTCATAATAAGGGTTTAGATAGGAATACTAATGGAAGAAAACAAACCCTCTTACATCTAACTGAAACCCTAGATTCAGTAGTAAAACTTTTTCACAAATCCCTTTTCATGAAAGCCTACCAATTTCTCCGAACTAGGCTAATACAGAGGCACTTGATGCCAAATCTCTTCAAACCAAAGAGAAAAGTGAGAAAACCAAGAGCTTTTAAGGGCTAAAAGCATATTCACAGATCATTTTGGATATTTTGAGTTTTATTGCAGATCAGAATTAAACCAAACTTCAAAACAACAAAATATTCTTTATTCATCCATATTGACTCCAAGTACCAGTACTGCCTGTAGCTAGTAGGGAATATATCCATGTACTCAGGTCTGGATGCCTTTGTCTAAGACCAGACAACAAGAGGAACACCTCTGAGTAAACCGGGGCAGAGAGGAAGGGAAATTCAGAAAAGACTTTTAAACCCTATGAGCTAATAAGCTCAACATGCCTTGTATTAAATAGTTAACTTCCGCATTCTGCTTCACCTATCAAAAATATGGTGAGTGTGGGTAACTTTCACCAAAGAATTTTCAGTCTGTAAATGTTAACATTCTGTTTATCCTGCTGCCACTTCATTCTTCTTTGTGATTTTGCTTCAGTTCCTGTCTACATTTGTGCACTCCTCAAAACACACACTGGATTTCAGGAGGTCCCAAAAGATGTTCTTGAATTTCCCTGATCTTCTAAAACTCAGCATCATTTCTGTCTATCCTTTCTTCCTGCAAGATCAATTATGCCAATAAATGTGGTACTTAATTTTCTTCTGGATATGCCATGGTCTCTTCACTTGAGACAAACAGATTTTATAAAGCTCTCTAGCGCTCACAATAACCAAAGTTCAGGGCTCTACACTCCAATCAACAACTGGGGGTTGTTGTTTTCTCTCTGAAAAGACATAATACATCATGCATTCAACTACAACACAAAAATTATTTCAGCTAGTATTCTCAAGGGGTCATTTATGCACTGTTATACTGTTGGTTTTGTATTGTTGCCTATTAATTTATTCCCTCAGTATTATATAACATAACAAAAGCCATCTCTATCAGCTTCATCCTTGTCAGTTAATCAGCTTTAATACTTCTTTCCCAAGTAACAGGTCTACAATAATATTTTTCACTCTAAATATATTACTTGTACTTTCTCAACTAAGAAAGTCATTACACTGAGAAAACTGCATATTGCTTCATCCAGGAAAATTAGTTTAATAACAGATGCAACAAACTTACATTCCATAAACTCAGAAATAATACTAAAATTTGAACACTAAATTAAACAAATACATTAAAGATGAATAATCTTTATAAGCATTTATAAAAGAAAATTGTTTTAGTTGGGTTATAAATTTTTTAGCATGCTAAATCAGAAAACACAAGTTCTAGAAACACAAAACATATCAGATATTGATTTCCTGTAACAGTCACTAAGAGATACATTCTTCAGTAAGTTCATTTCAACTAGAAAAGGTAATTTCAAATTTAGTTGTAGTAACTCTGCTTCTTAGCTTCACCTCTAATTTTAAGGGAAGTGTTTCTGAGCAACCTTTACGATTGCTTTAGATTCTAACAATATTCTAAGATATCATCAGGACTTCTTATGAAAGTGTAAACTTTCTTTACCCTAGTAGTTTTACCTTAAATTGGAAATCACTATGTATTTAAAAAAAAAAAAAAAAAAAAAGGGAAGTATGTGGCCCAATTGCTTAGTTAGCTGATGTAGAAGTGGAAAGTATACACACCTACTTTCTACGAGTAACTGAAAGGGTAGAAAGATCTGTCAAATTTGAAATAATTGAAAATAATTCCTTGTTTGATTCAGTCAACACACTGGAGGGAAGGGATGCCATCCAGAAGGACCCTGACAGGCTTGAGGCGGGCTGGTGCAAACATCCAAGTTCAACAAGGCCAAATGCAAGGTCCTGCACCTGGGTCAGGGCAATCCCAAGCACAAACACAGACTAGGTAGAGACTGGATTGAGACTTTCTCCCCAGGGAGAAAGGTTTGGGGATGTTTGTGGATGAAAAGCTCAACATAAGCTGGCAGTGTGCACTTGCAGCCCTGCAAGCCAATCATACCCCGGACTGCCTCACAAGAAACATGGGCAGCAGGGCAAGGGAGGTGATTCTGCCCCTCTGCTCTCATGAGATCCCACCTGGAGTGCTGTGTCCAGCTCTGTGACCTTCAACACAAGAAAGACATGGACCTATTAGAACAAGCCCAGAGAAGGGCCACTGAAATGACCACAGGGCTGGAGCACCTCTCCTGTAAGGACAGGCTGATGGAGTTGGAGATGTTTAACCTGGAGAAGGGAAGACTCCAGGGAGACCTTATAGCAGTCTTTCAATATCTAAGATGGGCCTAGAAAACAGATGGAGAGGGACTTCTGACAAGGGCATGTATTGACAGGACAAGAGAGAATGGCTTCAAATTGAGAGTAGGTTTAGATTAGGTATTAGGAAGAAATTCTTTATTATGAGGGTGGTCAGGCACTGAAACAAGTTGTCCAGAGAAGCTGTGGATGCTCATCCCTGGAAGTGTTCAAGGCCAGGCTGAATGGGGCTCTGAGCAACATGGTCTAGTAAAAGGTGTCCCTACCCCACTCTGGCAGGGCATTGGAATTAGATGATCTCTACAGTCCCTTCCAACTCAAACCATCCTATGATTTACAAGCTAGGAAAAAAGTCAAGATGGATGATGCTACAGCCATGATCTATGCCAATATACAATACACATTGCAGTGTTTCCACTATATCTTATTCAACAGGAGGAGTAATAGCATGGATGAGGCCATACTATTGACTTCCCTTAAAGCCGCCTTTCCTGCTTGAGAACCACTTGCATTATTTTTTCTGGTTGTCTGCAGTACATAGGTAACTTCTCCCCAGGCCACTCATATACCTTTACACTGACAGACATAGCTCAAGAATTTATCATGCTTCAATTGCACTAAAACAACATAAGTCACGAGTTTTAATGAAATTTTAATGCTTGAACATTCTTGAAAAAGCAAAATAATATGAGAGCTCAAATCAATGGTTGAAAGATTCATGGAACTCATGCAGGCATAGAAAATTCTTCATTATTTAGCAGCACATATCCATAGTACATACTCTAAAAAAAACATGAGATGACTCCTGAAAACTACCACCATTGATTAGTAAGAAATCACACATACTACAAATGAGATAGCAACTAGTCAGAAACAACACTGTAAAGTAATCCTGACCGAAACAAAGATTAGCTAGTAGATGGATGAGTGGGGAGGAGAGGGACAGCGAGAATTCCATCTGGAACTAAAGGGAGAAAAATCCATTCTTTATGCTACTTACTCCTGTAGGCTGAAAGATCAGTCCATCCACTTCATGGCTAACTTCTCTGGCAAAGTTTCCTTCCAGGAGCTGTAGAACAAACGAGAAAGAAATCCTTTTTCCATAGAGAAATGCACATCAAAGTGAGTAGTAGTGGATTATCTGCTACTACTGCAATCATTTGCCAGTAAACAGCTTATTCATGGTTTACCATTAGAGCTTGGGAAATGTCAACGCCAAAAAAGTAGCAGTTTCTACAAAGAATACTCAAGGCTAGAAAATGCCTTTGTCCAAAAAGAAATACTTAGAAACCAAGATGATTCTATATACTAGAAAATGAAGAAATATCAATTCTAATACAGGACACTACAGTCATTTGTGGGCAAATTAAAAAATCCATTTGCCATTTTAACATGTAAGTAGCACTTACTTTAGATTGAACTTATCTCCTGAAAAATACTTCAGGGCATCATTTGAAATTCATGTTTGACAGACTTCCTAACTAGGGCATAAACCAGTAACACAGATACATGACTGTAAAAAAACTCTTTGAATTAATTTGTATCTTGAATATTCTATTTTATGCTTTCAAAGACTGTGAATTCTATATGGAAGTAAATATATCCATCAAGATTAATTTACCAGAGGAAAAAACCTTCTAATTAAACAAACCACTGAAACCAGCTAGTCACCAGTTATGAGAATTGATTATATACTTCCATATTAAATTATGACTTGCCTAAGGAAAAGCAAATAACCAAGAATAATTCCAGCTGATAAATAATAGCAAAAATTATGAGAATTACCAAAATATCTCTTTATTAATTTCAATTTATGTTTTACTGTTGAGATGAAGAATCTGTCCTGAAGTTGCAGGCACTTTTAGTAATATTTGAAAAAACTTCAGCGTAAAAGTAACCACATGGTGATAAAACAAATACAGAACCAGTAAATCACAGTCAGTTTTAAAAACATCATTTTGGCCTGGTCTGCTAATTTTGTACAATTTGCTTTCTAGACCCCAACTTAATAACCTGCTGACCAAATGATGACTATATTATTCAAATGAAGTCAATAAAATATGAAAGGAGCTAAGAACTAACATTTGTATCCTACTAAGGCTGTACAACTAAAAGCAATGCACTTTTATGTTTCATGAATCAAAAGCCTGATGGCCAAATACTTCAAACAATAATTCAACATAAGCTTTCACTTAAACCTGTAACTGTTTGCACAGAACAACTGATCATTTTCCTATAAAAACCTAGCTTTTTCTCTTATCCAGTCATTAGTCTATATTTGTGCCTATAGCTCCAACAACAAAGAAAGTTTTCACTATTCAACTTTGAGATACAACTTAACTGGAAAAAACTCACCATATGAGTACTCTCAAGTGGAAAAATAATTTAAGAATATTTAATTCTGAGTAAGAAACTATCCTATGAAACAATTTATCACAAGAGAAAGCCCGTAATTGAAAGTTGAAGCTGAACCTTGCTGTTATAACCTGTTGCTATCTTGAAATTTACAACTGAGGCTCTATCTATAATGCATGTGCTACCATATGTCTACCCAATATAACAATAAAATAATCCAAAATTCTTTCATAAATCTTTGTTTTTATTATAGCAATGAGTGCATTGGAAAAATATGTCAAATGTCAAAAAGTTTTAAAAATTGTGGGTTTTTTAAATTTCTACACAAGCTAAGTCTTCTGTGGATCACTTGCAAGTTACTCTGCAGTTCCAAAACTGACTGGCCAGTCATCTGTAACAGGAGTATGCTTCAAACTTACAAAAATGCACAGGACTGATTTCATTAAATTCAGATGTCAAAAAATCTCACACTGAATAATAATATTAAGGACTAACAATGTTTAAAAAAAAAAAAANCAAAACCAAACATCAAAAAACCAACAAAAACCAGAAACTTCAAATTAGTTCAGACTATACTTTTTATAAATTTCTGGTTAACTTATCAAAAGGTATAACTGAAGTGGCAAAGAGAAATCAATCTCCTCTGTACCTGCTTCTAGTTTTGAAGTTCTTAAGGGAACTACAATTTGAGGACACAGTTACTTCAGTGTTGGAGCTTACATAACTGAATTATGTATTCCTTCCCAAAATAAAACTTAAGAATATAGAAACAATCTTTAAATTTAGAGTATGTGGAAAAGCATAAAATAATTATCGTGCACTGTTTGGCCTGTAACTCTCTCCACTCAGGTGAACACATAGTTTTAGAAAACTACATTAAAGTATTATTACAATGTGATAAATGGAGAGGAAAACATAAATTAAAAATTTCCCATTTCAGTAATACATTCTGATACTTTTCATTCACTACTTAGCCAGAATTACAAAATATAAAGGAATCCGTCTCATCAAGCTGCCACCCAGTTTCAGAGTCAAATATGTTCTCAGTTTGGAGGTCCACAGTGTTCTCACTATGACAGCTCCTCCCAAGTGCCAATTAGATATCAAAGACAAAAGGATTTTAAATCCAGAACAAGCCTCAACAGATAAGTACCCTTCTTTGTACTCCCCATTATTCTGCTTGCATTCTAATTATGCTGCTTTCATTCTCATCAGGTCAATTACATTTATTTGAAGAATAACACTCTCTCTAGAAAGGAATTTTGACTAGAAAGGATTAGCAATTGAGGGGAGGGAATGCAGGAAGGAATGTACATTTTCTCTGATAATATTCCCATAAAAATTTTCTTGACAATTAAATTATGTAAAGGTTGTTTGTGAACAGCAGAATACATAGACACTGAATATTGCAGAAGGTTTGGAATGGCAAGGAAATAAGCAGAAAAGGAACATTTGACATACAAGCAAGTAAGTTTGACTTTTAAAAAGTTACATTTTTTCAGTTTATGAACTTCAAATGCAAATATCACAGTTCACTTTTTAAAAAACATTGTTCAACGTTCCACACATTCAAATTTCTAATTAACTTGAACAGAATGGTCTTTTTTAATCGGTGCCATGATAAATGGCACACCTGCTTGACTGGGATGACTGCCATGGATCAGATAAAGTGCAATGCATCTCAATGACATTTTATAAAAGATGGGTAAATGATGCATGTGAACCAGCTCTTCTGGCATCCAATTCCTTGTAGCCTCATGGCATCTATTTCCACCCAAGATGCCCTTTGTTCACTTCTTTCAGCTTCCTTCTTCCCCATGAACACTACAATAAGCCATATACTCATATTACAGTTTATTATTTAAAACTTTTCCTTTCATACTTTTAAACTAAATTTAAAATTATTGGTACATCTAGTAACACTTCTCAAGCAAAAGAATGGTATAATTGCATGAATTTTGAGAAGCTGTATGATGAGTAACAGGATTTCGCTCCTTAACCACTGAGATGAAGAGCAGCAGTATGTCACCGAAAGAGCACTAATCACTTGCTAAAGCTGATTTAGCTAAAACACTGAACCAGTCAGCAGTTCTTCTGTGGATAATTGAAAATTCACGCTTTAGAGAGCTCTCTGTACTTATACCAACAAAGAAATCAGTTTGCTCCTTCAGCAGGAAGAGGAGAAAATTTAGCTGCATACAGTTCCATACAATGCTACTAGGTTTTCATTAGTGTTTCAGTATTTCTGAGGCAAGACACATGATTCTACAAGTTTTCAGATATTATATTATTCATAAAATAAATAAATACAGCAGGTACTACTATGGCTTCTCCTTCCCCTTCCCAAAAAAAAACCAAAAAAACCAAAAAAACCAAAACAAACAAACAAAAAAAACCCCAACAAACACAAAAAAACCCACCCAAAAACAAAAACACCACTCACAGAAGCACAACACAAATGTGAGTTATGAGGACTCCAAAACATAATGATGACTCTGCAAAGTCATACCGACTTTCTACAAATTTTACTAAGGTCCTTGCACATGCACAATTATTGATCTCTTGTGTCACAATATGCAAATACTGCTAACCATTTTGTATGTATTTCTGATTCAGAGCTGCTTGCTAGCTTCCTAAAATACTTAGGGATACAGAAAAAAATCCCTTTGAATGTTATAACACAAGACAAATACATGTCACTTTTCCTTGCTTTTTCAATTTCAGAACTGCTATATGCTTCAATTCAAGTCAAGATAAAATGACTCTGCCTGCAGTCCCTATGGAGTTTTCCAGAGCCACCTTCAAATAACTGATCATCTGGACCTATTCACTCTACAGGGAACCTACTTCACTCAATGTATTAGCTACAAATAAACTATTAACTGAATTGCCAGTTAGCCAGAATATAAAACACCTTCAGACACAGGCCTACTGTCATTCCTAACTTCACAGAGCCAGCATTTTCACCAGCTTAGGTTTCAATCCAACTTAAAGGACCATTCCTTTCTCCAAGGATGACACCCCTCACCATCAGCCTCAAAGAAATTCTCACATCCTGACAACTGTCAAGTTTTATAAACGTGAGCTCATACATGTCTCTATATAACCTACTACACAAATCTTCATAAATCCTGTTTTTGAATGACATCAGAAATCCCGCAGAATGATTTTTATGCTAAGATCAGTTAAAATAATGCAAAAATAGTCTGGCTCAGGTTCATCTCAACTATCATATTTCCCAAAAATAAATCAAACTGTATCAGGCAATGATGGAGCCATCATCCAAACCACTACCATTCTAAACTCCAGCTTCCAAACATTACATTTTAAAGAGGAGGCCTCCTGGAAAAGAATTAATGCATTTGGTGGGGTATAAGCTTCCTTTCAAATGAAACGCAGGCTGCTGTGCAATGCTTGAAAATATTATCAAATGCAGCTCTTTGTCAAGTGAGGGAAGCTGGTCCTCTAAGCTATGGCTGTGGTCTCTGCTCCTTCCTCCTCACCAGAATCCTTCCAGTTTCCCCTATCCTGCAGCATTCACATCTTCTTTGGTTTGTTTTTTGTCTAAAAGCAGAGAAGGTATCAAGAATGGAACAGTTGCTTTCAGTCTCAAAGCCAAAAAGCATCAAATAGCATGTAAGTAACTATGACATAGGGGAGAAAAGTTTCATATACTATTTAAAAATAAAACCCAGAATCTCAAACTTTCCACAAATAGAAGTTGGCTAGTTCACACTTCAACAGAAATCGAGTCCAAAACAAAGTGTCAAGAGAAGTTTTGATTTCGGTTCACTGACTGAATTACTACAAATATATGGTAAAACTTTCAAAACAATCTTTAGTGACTCTGGGAAATTCATGGTTTAGGGAATTAAAGGGAGCACACACCTTCTGAAATATAGATAAAAAAAGGAAAAAAAAAACCAAAAACAAACACATGAAAATCTATCCATGCAGACTTTTATCTTTTTCACATTCAGGATACTTATCATCTCATCTCACATTGCATTGCAAGTAAAACAGCTGATCTAAACAAATCTAGTGTAAAAAACAATCTGGGGGCAGATGGGAGAGGATCAAAGACACATCTCTGGCAGTTCTACTTCTTTCTACCCTCCCTGCTCCAAATCAGACATAGCCTGGATCTCCATTTCAGACTAACTTTCAGACAGCTATGAGGATGAAACCTTCTCCTCTCATGCATATTTAAGTTCCTCTTCAAGTGATATGCTCAAGTGCCAAGTAATTTATTTGGAAAACTGTGCAATCTCAAATTACAGCATGCTGTGATGGAGAACCACAATCTTCATTAAGCTGTCCAATGAAGCCTGTGCAATTAAAAAATTAATTCCTATTTCTCAGCAAGTTTTTTCTTCCTCCAATTTTTCTTCCTTGTTCCTTTTTAGACTCTGACCAAGATATCTTTTAGAGGTTTTTTTTAGAAATAAGGTTCACATTTCAAACATTTCACAAGGAAGCAACTCTTCAAATATTTCAAAGTGTCCTCAAAAGATATCCCACAGATACCATTTTTTATCAAGTGAAACCATCCCATTTAGACTAGACAGACTATTCCAGAAGGGCCACAGCAACAAGAAAAAATGCACTCCCTTCTCTTCCACAGGAGTCTCCTTCAAGGAGATCTCTGGATACATGAGCACTTGCCAAAGGATTTGACCAGCCAATGGCTTATTGCAACTGGCTGCTTGCCTCAGAGTGGCTCCTTCCAAGTAACTCTGAAGACCCTGAAATCACAGCCCATGGTGTCAGGAGTATGACTTAACACATGGTCATAAAGTAAAGATTTCTGCTTCAGTGTTAACATTTATTTCCCTGACAAAACCACAAGTGATCTCTCATTTATATGATTTCATATTTTCCTCCAAATGATCTATAAAAATGTTGAAAAGCAGATCTTCAATAATTTAACATGACCCCATTTCCTCTGCATTAGTCTCATTTCCTAATCAAAACATGATATGCTACGTTATGTCCAATAAATGAAGTAAGAACAGTACCAGCTGAAGTGTATCTACATCAGGGTAAAGTTCAGCTATATTTATCTTACAGCAACAAAAGGCAAGAAAGAAAATGCAACATAATAATGGAGAGTACAGTCAGAAAACCACAACTTATACTAAATAAACTAATAGGCTAAGAAAAAATCATTAAGTAGCAAAATATTTCCTGGCCCATGCCAATGACCTAAAATATGCATAAAGGAAAAGTAGGATCAAAAACTGTAGAAAATAAATTAAAACCTCAGCTATGAAGTAATTGCTTAAAGAAGTTTCCTATGCTAATTAGGAACCAACACGTATTGAAGATAACCGCTACATTTTTAGTAATCCAGTAAAACTATCTACTTTGCCCTAACTGCATGAGGAACACAAAGTATAAACTTCTCACTTGCTCATTACTCAAAAAGAAATTTCATGCTTTTGGGCTGTAAAACTGTATGAAAAGCCTTTAAAAAATGTATGCTCAGAGCTCAAATCCTGGCTCTCACACAGCCATCCACTCAAGATGCTAATTCTAGACAAAAACAAAGAAAAGCTGCAAACATTATTTTGTCTGTATGAATACCTACATCTTGAAAGCACTTGATGCCAACCAGTAGCTAAACAAAAAAAGTAAAAGTAAACTCCAAAGGCTCACCTGTTTAACAAAATCACCACTATTTTGAACTGTGTAATCGCTGGCAACAGCTGAATCATATGGTGATGAAATATATACCCAGTGGCTGTGTAAAAACGCATGGGAATTTTTTCAGTTGATAAAATTTAAAAATATATACTTTTTATAAATTATTATTCCATGGAAAGCCTTTCAGTTTGTTAATTTACTCGAAGCTCTGAAATCAATAATACTGAAAGACTAAAAATAACCTCTTTACCAAGTTAATCATACAGAACATTTTGGCTCAAAAGACATGAAAAACACTTAATTATGGCAATAGATTTGTTCCCTATAAGAATGAAAGCAGATAATGGCAGCATTGTGAGACTGATGTTCACTAATATGATCAAGAGACTAATTATTATCCATGAATCATTTGTAGCATTCAAAACTTGATTAATGTCAGGTCAAGTTTAACATGTGATAGGTTTTATTAGTAATGCTCAGCTATCCCACAGCTTGTCAGTGTACACGATTGCCATCTGTTAGGTGCAGGAGTAGCCAACAGCCACAACAAAAACACACTGGCTACAACTGGTCACTGAAGTACATTTTAAGGATTCCATAAGGAATACCCTAACAATTTTAAACACACTAGATCAGAATCCAGGACTAAAGACTTGCTAAAGATAGGAAACTTGTAGCCCAAAAAAGGGAGCATGCAAGGCATATTTTTCTCATTTGAAAGCTCAGTCAAATGTATGTTTAATAATACTGAATACTTCACAGACTAACCAGTTTCTAGTGACAAATATTCTTCTGCAAGAGGAATATGCAGAGCTTGCTCTCTACACTCATACATGGATCTTTAGCAAGGATTCCTGTATTGAATACAGAATACATTGCTTTACTCATTGCTCAAGGTATTCAAATACATTATGGTCCTAATGGCTCATCTAGCAAAACGCTGTTAGAGGATGCTAAATCAGAAATTTATATTCCACAAAAAAAAACATTCACTGACAGCCTTGCATTTGTTCTAATTACAGATAATGGCAAGAAGGAATCCTTTTGTGGGAGGCTCGCTTTCTAGTATTTCGCAGCACGTCGTGGGTGGTCAGCTTTACCGGGGTCACCTCTCCCATGTACAGCCCATTACAGCAGGACAGGAAGTCACCTGGGCATTTCCACTGAACATCCACAAGCTCTGCACTAATAACAGTGTGAGCTGCAAGGCTGAAATAACACGAAGTGGCAACAGACAGGTGCATGCACAGAGAGGAAGGAAGGTGACCTAATTCTAGGTTTACTCTGGCAACTATGTACTCTTCTCTGTCTATTTAGAAACTCAGCAGGAGCACTGAAAAAAACATTTATTTACTTCATAGCTACAACAGACCTCTCAGAAGTATCATGAACGTGTTCTCATTTGATGGCCCTCTTGCATTCCAAGTGGATGAAGCTGAAAGGTTGCAGATCTAGGTTGACACTGGTATTCTACAGTCTGCACTTTAGCTCCAAGTATTCTGTTTCCTGCTGGAAAGTGTGATGTGCAGGACTCCCAGATGCCTTTATGTCTTGATGTAAAAGTCAAATGTGCTGAACACTTAATGCTAGTAGGCAGGCCATTGTGCATGCTAGCAAAAGCCTGTGTAGAGAAACTCAGGCATGTTTGCAGCATCCACAGGCCATAGACCAAAAATAACATAATTCCAAGAACCACAACTACTGTAGAATGTCTCCTTCAACCACTTCATAGTTAGTGACTGACAAGGGCCCAAACTGCTAGTGACTGGTCATTAGCATTCTAACTAATGAAACCACTCTTCATTACCCTTTAGAACAGCAATTCTGCAGAAAAGTCTTCATTTCTTCCAGAAGAAGAAGGCAATAGAAATTCCAGTTTATACGCATATGATAGGGAATGAGCAACACCTCAAAGCAAGAAAGCCAAAGAGATTCATCCCTTCTGTCTGCAACTTGCTTTGTGCCATGATGCACCTCTTAGGAAAAAAACAAGTTATTCCACACACTGGACTTTAAGAGCTTTCCCAGTTTCTACTGGAACTGCTGCCAGTTTCACAAGGGAATTTTACAGTCTACTTTCTTCATAGAGAACTTAACAGAAATCATATCTATGATCCACTGAAAGCTGTTTCTTAAATCTACTACCACTCCAAAAGATTCAAAGAAAAGCCACTTCCAGATATATGAGTAGCTGGGATACACTGCAGTGTGTGTTGGGATGCAGCCTTGGATGTCAAGAAAGTCTAAGAACCACACTAGCTTGATTTCACTATCCAGCCACACAGGAAAAGAATGCTATTGTGAACAAGAGTAAAATACATTGTGAGGGTGGCAAGGAATCAAGTTTGATGGTTCTAATTTTTTTTTTTTTAATATCTTCTTGCCTTTGCAGCTAATTCACAAACAGCACTCTTCAAATATGCTAATAACACTAGCTGTATATGGAGGTACACTGACAGCTAAAAGAAAGAT
>WEKY01013395.1:14156-62743 GCA_013390045.1 Picathartes gymnocephalus | reverse complement strand
AGAGAAAAGATTTGTCTTTAGAAGCTAGCAGAGAACCTAAATCAGAACTTTGGTGTAGTCTCAGATGCAAACGTGACTATTAACCGCACTTCTCTGTCACATTTTTAAACCTAGGATTATTCCCATTTCATTTTTAAACATACGGATAAATATTTTTTGCCATTTGCATGTTTGGAGGAAAACCGTGCTACTGTTCTTTCTCATTGCATCTGTTATACGTTACTGTAAAGCATACGGGTTTTGATTGACAAAAGCAGGGGTTTTATGCGGGTTTGTTGCCAACGTACAGCGGCAATTGGAATTCTCACTTCATCGGTATAATGGTGACAATTTTTCAAATACGGTGACGTTTCTTTTTTTCAGGCGTGTCATTGCTCAGAGTGGAATTGCAGTCATAGATTGCTCATGGGCCAAATTAGAAGAAACACCCTTTGAGAGAATGAGGGGGAGTCATCTGCGGTTGCTGCCTTACTTGGTGGCTGCAAATCCTGTAAACTATGGTCGGCCGTGCAAGCTGTCCTGCGTGGAAGCTTTTGCTGCGGCGTTTTGCATTGTCGGTAGGCTCAGTTTGTCTGATGTGTATTGCTAGCAATTCTTACATCTTTAAGAAATCAAAAGAGATTGTCTGCGACAAATGCTGTCACATGGGTCATCGCTTTCTTGAGTCTGGGATCAGATTGACTAGCTTTCTTCCAAGTGTGTGTATTGGTAGCAGTGAGGTATCTGTGGAGTATTCAGGTCAGCTACTAAATAGGACAGAAACTGATAATCCTCATTTTGTCTGGATGGTGCCTAATGTTAGAAGAACTGCTAAAAAAAAGGGCAGAACACGAATCCTTAGGCACCTTAGCCTTAATGAGAGGTAGCAGTTGGCTGTTAATAGGGCGAGGTTGAGGTAAGAACAAAAGAAATTGCCCCCTCTTGTGATGTTTTGCAGACTCATCACAGAACTTTGATAAGAGGAATGCTCTACTATACTGCAGACAAATCTTATCGTCTGAAAATACTGTATGTATAATTGGTCTTGTACTGAAGGACTGTGGGACCTAGAGCTTGAATCATTCATTACCTGTTTTTATGTAACACTCACTAAAAGGCTATGAACTAATCTTGGATTCAGTTCCGTGCTTCAAGTTAAACTGAAATTTGAAAATATTTGTTGTCTTTCCAAAAGTTTTAATCCCCGAACACTGAAAGAAACTCTGGCAAACACCTCTCTATTGTATTGACATGTAGGCATTTACTGAACTAGAAACGTGTAAGCCGAGTGAAATCTCACGCTAAAGAAGAAAACTGATAATTTATTTTCTGTTTTAGGATTCCCAGATCTTGCCACCGTTCTTCTAAGGAAATTTAAATGGGGTAAGGCATTTATTGACCTGAACAAAAATCTCTTGGAAAAATATGCAGCCTGTCATTGCCAGGACGACATGCTAAGCATTGAGAAGGATTTTTTAGCCTGTGTCCGAGAAAAAAAAGACGAAGAAGTTGGTAAGAGAAAAACAGAAACACTACACGTGCCCTGTTTCTAACTATTTTCTTCATAGTCTTTTCGTTAAAGATCATGAAACTATTAGCAAGGTGGAAGATAAGTGCTTTGTTGATGGGTGGTGTTGTGTCTTTATATTGTGCTAAGTGTGCCTGTTTGCCCATTTTTTTCAACTAAAGTAGGTGAAAATGACTAAAGCAAATTAATGCGTAGTGTGTTCACAGCTGAACTGTGAAGCAGTTAACCTTATTCAGCTAAGCAAATTGAAAAACTTAGGGGCAAAAAGAAAGTATGATGCTTCCTTGTTTTATATACAGACGTTGAAATCAGACTATGAGTTAAAAGACTAGTAATTGCGAAAGAACTATGAGAGAAATACAGCCATACAGTCAGTCAGCAAGTTAGTTATTCATAAACCTAAGAAGGACCTTTAATAGACATTTTTATACAGTCCCCAATCAAGATGTTTAAAATCAGACCTATTTATTGGAATCCCAGTATTTCAGGCTGTAGTCACAGGTGAGTGCTTGGTCTCATTCAAGACAGCACAAAGAAAGGCAAATAATCAAGAACGTAGGAAAAGAGATTATCCTAATTAACATTTTCCTTTCACGGTGATTAAGCCCTGTTTTTAAAACAGGCCAGGGCTCATACTGTAAGAAAGATGGTCAACAGCCTTTAGTTGCTCTAAACTTTGATCTCTTTGCCATGATGCTGAATTAAACCATCCTCTTGCTTGGTGGAAGCCTAACTAGTTACTTTAAACTGAAGATGGCTCTTAAGGGGCAACACGACTATGCCAATTAAAGCACACTTTCATCTACAATCCTATGTATTTTCTGGTTGAAAGGCTGTCACGCCTTGTTTGACTGTTCTGAGGCAACAGTTCTTCCCAGCTACTTCAGCCAAAGTAAGCCCAGCCCTCCCCTTACTGAGCAAGAGCTAAACCTGGACAACTGTAATTCACTTCTCAGTGGACATCAGCTAACTAGATAGCCCTTCCAGAACTTAATCATTCAGAGACCAGCCGTGTTTTCTTACCCAACTGAACCCCTTGCAGGGGGTGAGGGAAAAGAGTGAAAAGCCTAGAATGGGCAGGCAGGACTTGGGTTATTTTCTCACCGCCCCTGGTTTCTCATCAAACAACTATGATAAACTTACGAGAGATGTGAACTAGACTTTCTGTGCCTTCCCCTCCCTGCCATTAATCTATGAAAATGAAGGTAGGCCGTTAAGAAAATGCTTTTTTCATCTTCTGCAGTTTTTCCTTCTTTTTCCAGATCCATTTGATGTCGACTTGGAAAAAGAATTTTTTAATCCCAACAGGCCAGTCAATTCCTCACGGTAATGGAATTTAATTTAAACACTAGTTTTTCTTACTGTAAGTTGTTTTGCTTTTATAATCCTGAAAAATGTTTCCAGTCTAGCACAAAGCAAGGAAGACTCTGAGGAGGACAGCGTGAGCAATCCAGATGATGCCACAGAAAGCAGTGAAAGCATCGATGAGAGCAGTCCAGAAGAAATAAAAATCCCCAGTAATCCCAAAGAGTTGTAAATATCTCGTATAAAGAAATTTTCTTGTGAATACACGAGCGTGTCTTCTTCACCTGTAACTTGGTGCTTAGTAAACCTCAGTCTCTATGCAGAATTATAGGCCTTTTTATGCACGAGGGCTCCAGGTTATTTAATTTTTGGTAAGTATGGAATATTAAATTATTTTGTAAGGAGCTTGAAGCTTAGTTACAAGTTAAAAAATAAACAACCCTGTATTCTAATCAATGTATCTGGAAAGCGTTTTATAGGGATTATTTTTAACTAATAGTATATTTGGTAAACTTTCTTAACTTCTGGTCTGTATTTCAACAGGAAAACATGACTAAGCTACTGCCCTGTTAATGGTACCTACCGCATAAGGAGTCTCCCGACTTTTTGCGGGCTTGAACCTGCCATATGTATTTCAACTACTTTGTCTATTTAGAATAAACTCAGCTGAGCTTGAAAGGAAAGAATGCTTGTTGGAATTGCTTTAACATCTCAGTATACCTTTTCAGGAACTTTTAATTG
This sequence comes from Picathartes gymnocephalus, assembly GCA_013390045.1. NCBI lineage: Eukaryota > Metazoa > Chordata > Aves > Passeriformes > Picathartidae > Picathartes > Picathartes gymnocephalus. The sequence goes on along the minus strand of WEKY01013395.1, from coordinate 59,190 downwards.
CTCATTTTATTTACTCTGATACGGTCCTAAGCAACACACATTTTGGCACTTCATATTCAGAACTGTACTTTGAAATTTCAGATGACAGATTCATCGGTGCTATCTTTATTTTCATCGCTCAAAGTGGCACTGTACCGAGTCCGAAATACACGCTGTCTGGCCCTTAAAGCTTTTTGAGGGACTCGCACCAGCGCTAGTATCTTGGGTCGCTTCTCCATATGCCTGCCAGTTTGTATAGTGAAAATGAGCTGTTCGCAGTTGTTTTCTGTATATTTAAAAAGAATACTCTTTGGAGTTTCAAGCACCTGACTGAAACCTAAACTTTAGCAACCCTTCAGTAGAATTGGAGATAGTAAGGACAATTTGGTAGACTCACCTTCACAGGTCAAGGTTCTTCACGTCACAGGCCTTGCTCCTCTTGTCCCTCTCCTAACTAGAGGGATTAAATGGTAGCGCTACTGGAGCTAGAGCTGGGAGTAACAGCAGCCGTTTGAATGGTAGAAATACTCAATTTCCCTGTTAAAAACAAGAAGCGTAAGTAAATTAATTCTACAAGGAGACTTCCTTTGATTCCGTTTCTCAGTAATTTCCCTTCCCATATAAAATCTTTCTCATGTGATGTTTTAGCAAGGATTTCTAGATAGTGACAAGAAAGCAATTCAATGTTAATTTTTAAAGGACTGAGAACAATGTGAGCGTGTCACCTATTCTAATTTAGGGGAATGCTTTTATATTATAAAGCTATAGTAATTAAATGCAGACAAGCAAAACAGATCTGGGAATAATTTAAGTGTTGAGCAGTAGCCATTTTTTAATAAAAGCACCGACAAAGCTAAGCTCAGGAGGAACAAAGCTTTTCACATTTTTTGTTTTGCAGAATGATTTTGACTTAAAAAATACAATTTTGAAAAGCAGTGAAAGTTTAATAGAGGGCATATCAGCTTGATATACATGAAAATAACTTACATAATCTAACAGATTTCCTTTACAGAAGGAAACTGTAATTGCATAGAGCACGTCCTTTCCCTAGAAGCTATATGCATTAACGTACGGAAAAAGGCACACAATTAATTCTGATAAACAAGCACCATTAAAAATCCTCAGCGTTACTTGGACAGCTTCTATGACTGTTTATATCGGTCTAAAGCTCATGTTATTTTGTATTAACACGGTCACAACCGGTATGCTGATCCCATTATGCACAGTAAGCAACTGGTCTCTAGTGAGTCAGAATTCTGAACACTGCTTGAGGAACTGATGAGAATTGACTTACTGCAGTTCTCACCACTGTCCAGGGAAGGGCCACGTACATGCTGCGGGTCAGGGACAGGCAAAATAAATGAAGGCAACATCTAAACAAAAGGCAAATGCGGCATCACGGGCCTTAAAAACAGGACTTGCACTGAATTGTGTTCAGAGCCATTTAAATGGCAGTCTTTTAATTTTAATGAAGATAAATGAAACACAGCCCTTTATATAAACAGTTTATTTACTCTAAACAGCAACACAGACAGAATGCCATATAAACACAAAGAAAGTGATGCAGAATAAGGATGCTGGCTAACTTTGGATCTCAGAGGCTCTTAAGCAATAACAACCTAGTTTCTGAAAGATAGAAAAAACAAATTCAGGGAGGGAAGGGGGTGGAGGGCATGATTTTTTTTTCATACAGCCAGCTAGAGGCTAAATATAGTTCTAACATTTTAAAGCATGCCTGCATCAGATAGCAAAGTAACTAGAGATACTAGTGAATTCATAGAAGTATAAAAGTTTATAATTTTACAGCAGTTGAAATACTGACATCAATATTAAAATAAAAGCAAGTTTTACATAACAATCAAAAATACAAAAGACTGAAGGAAGAGACCCTGTATGAAAAAACTGGGGGCAATTCAGCAAATTTAGAACTGTATACAACTGGCGAATATGGAAAATGGCACACATACGACCCCCTCCCCTTATGTGGATATTAATTGTACATAGCAACATTAGATTTTGCAAAAGTTTTGTAAACAAGTTCTTGCCAAACCAATCCCTTCCTTTTTAAGATGCTGCATGACAAATGCTTATGATGGTGCAAACTTCTTGGCTTGTGCTCGAACCCTCTTTTCATATTCCACTCTGTTTTGGCTGAAAAGAGAAAAGGGTAATTATAGCTGGAAAAATCAGAGGCTGTATTACAGAGTTAGTTTCATCTTGAAGAAAAACAGAAATCATTGCTGAAGGCAAACCCATTTCAATACCGATTCACTGAACACTACGATAAATTAAAGACTTTTCTGGACAAGTATGGTACCGTTCAGTTACTTCCCAAACGTCACCTGTTCTCAAATGACCGCACTGTCTTCATACTGTACCAGTCTCTTCAAAAAGGTTTGCACTTGCTCTTCTCAAGGCCAACTGTACCTCAGGTGCAAACATTCTCTCATTCATCTCAAGTTTTCTCCTCCCCACTCACATCAAGACCTTTTGTTCATTAACAACAAATTCCAGTATCCTAATGGCACAAAGTGAAGTGAGCAGTTCACTAACAGCTGGTGGACATCATACGATTTTAAATTATCATCTTCACTGCCTTGGAGAAGGAATGGAAACATTCCTAAGAAACGGGAAAATTACAATGGTGTGGTAATTTCTGCCTTTATCTCTACAGACCCTGACTCACAGATTTAGGTTTATCCTAATCTTCAGTTGGGGAAAAAAAAAGCTAGCTCAACATAGCTAAGTGTAGCGCACTTGCTACAGATCGATTAAACGAGCAAGTACTACTTGACGGAACTATGTCCAGTCACTAAGCCTCAGACGCAAGACGTAAAAGGGCAAGTTCTTTGTTTTCTGTTCTTGTGCCAACAACGGATAGTAGTAGTGTAGTAAAGCATCCATTTACATTAGCTATCAGAAGTGTGAGTTGAGGTAAACAAAAATCTGTAATCATTACTCTTCTGCCAGAGCTAGTTTAGAGTGACTAGATTTTGCAAACAGCTTTGCAGTAAATTTAACTTACTTTCAACTATGAAGGCTTGCTGCAGTAAAAAGAAAAAAAAAAAAAAAAAGGCAGCAAATTATATCCTCAGAACTTGACAGACTGGGGAGGAAGAAGAAATGAAACCAATTTTGGTCACATGCAATGAACAATTGCCAGCAAAGAGACTGAAGATACTGCCTTCTCATGAACATATTTATAAACTTTATTCCACATTTTTTCTGTAAGTTATACTGCGTTGTCACATGAGAACATAGCCTAGCTGTTAAGTCTCACACCCATAGAATTCATGCAGAAGAATGCCTTCCTTAGCAGACCCTGAATGCCTACAACAAGGAGGAGGAAGTAGGTTAGCACATTAGGAGTGCTAAAGTTACTGAACAACAGCCCCAAAGGAATCCTGAGAATAAATATTATTTTGAGTACAACATTTATTCTTGAAAGTTTACTTGACTAGAAGACACCTATGTAAACAATGGTGCATCTTCTGCAGCATTTATCAACTATGCCAACGTTACAGCTGCATCCAGAATCCTGCTGTTTAACTTCTACCAGATATTCACTAAGTAGCAAGAGAGACACAGGCTCGGACTGCAGAATAATAGTAATCCATCTGAAATACTCTGCATGTCCAAGAGACATGAAGAGGATAAATGGGAAACTACACATACTTGAAGTAACAAAAATCACATTATGTTCTAAGCTCAACAGGTATTTTTTCCCCCGGAAGCACTCGAAAAATAAACAAGACTAGCCAAGACTGGTTTTGTACATACAAGCATGTGGGAGGTGATAAAAAAAATAAAACACAGACTATCTATGCATGTATTGAAGTATATTATTGAGGCCTGCCTCATTATTCCTGGCTCCTACAACTGTGGCCACTTAACTGTCTTCCACATGCACTCAACTCCATCAAACCTTCAGTAAGTACTTTAAAAAAACAACACCGAGTGAAGCCGTTCATTAAATGCAAGCCACACTACCCATCCCTATGTTTCCTTTTCACTAGGCCCCTATAAAAAAACATTTTTAACATAGCTTGCACGTGCAGTCACATAAAACGTGATTTTTCAAACTCAGCACTCTCCTGGAGGTCTCTCCCGTCCAGAATGGTAATTCCACATTTCCATCTTGGTTATTATTTCAGTAGCTGCCAGTGCTGAAAGTATTTGTTTAAAATGTTCTGCTTCCCTAAAGATTATAGAACAGATATCCATTTTTAATGGTGGAAAAACTTTTAAGATTAAACCTGAAAAAAGAAAAACCCCAAACCCAAAAAGTCCCTTTAGCTCACAAATTATCCCCTTTCCTAATCAATGCAAACTTCATTTTGCCAAAGCTACGGGCATTCTCTACTTTTCAGCGTATTCTTTTGGAAGATGTAGTTTTCCCAAAATGCCACGTCTCCCTACAGTGACCCCAGCTCTGCTTTATCCTTCAGGCACGACTGAAAGAGACTGTGTATCCTTCAGGTACACAATACTAGGCAGAGATAAGTTACTCCTGTACCGACTAATGTGACCTGTCACCTAATCCAGTCTCCTCTTCTCTTGGTCCCATGACACCGTTACGCCTCATTGTTACTATTCGGCCTTTAAGGGAAAGGACTCTGTGCTGGGCTAGAACCAGTACGAAAATCGAGGATACAAGGAGTCTTCACAGTTCATTGCTGTTGCTTTGCTATTAAAAGCTCCACTAGCCTAAAAGCCACGAAGTTACCATTTTGTTCAAGTTTAGCACAATCTAGGCATCTCCAAAGAATCCAGTCGTGAAGGTAAGAAAATTCCCCTGGACATTTGTAAAAACATCTGCATGTTATACGACAAGTAACAGAGAACTGTAGGCAATATGACAGCTTTCAAGCTGATATGCAATGATACTTACCAGTAAATTGTGTAAGCCTCTGCTTGAGCTGGGTCTTGAATATTTGGTTCATTTAGAAGTTCTTGTATTCCTAACAAGATCTATGGAAAAAGGAACAGAAGTAACACAGGCATATATTATGAATATTACTAAGAGAGACTCGGTGAAAAACCCTTAGAAACCAACTGTAGGAACACACAGTGAACATCTTATATTCACATCAGATAAACAAGCAAAGCAAAAGTGTTAAGAATACATCTAAGTACAATTAATGACCTGTTTAATTGTGATTGCTGGCCGCCAGTCCTTATCCTCCTCTAAGATGGAGAGACACACGGTGCCTGAAGGATACACGTTTGGGTGGAATAACGGTGGTTCAAATTTACCTGATAAAGAAGAGGAAGTTACTTGCATATAGTGCTAAGAGGAAGATCAGAGAGTTGGGTTAGATCGGTAGGGGAAAACAAAACCCAAAAAATTCCAACGCTGGCAGAAGACTCCCAACCCCCAAATAAAACCCAACAGATTTCTGGAGTTATTAATATCAATTTTCTTCTTGACTCAGCCTGCACCCAAAGCAGAAACTCCATCGCATCTGTGATCTGTGGTATCAATCCAGGCACTCTAACGTTGTCTTTTTGACTGGTAATCTTTTGGTTCAGGAATGGAAACTGACGACGTAATTAGTAGTAGCTTTGTGATAAGAAACCTTTTAAAAACAATTCTGTCTTTTCAGCCTCACATACTACTATGTAAAGGAAAGATACTACCCTTCACTCATCTCTTCTCTCCTCACTTTAAAATAATGGAAGTTTCACACAAGGAAGACTTAAGTTCCTAGCATTTTTTTCAGTTTCATATTTTCCTATGCATAATCAAGATGCACTGAACAAGAGGAACCAAGTTTAAATTACAAGACTAACTGAAGGCTTGTGCAGCTTTCCTTCCACCACTCAATCTATATTCCGGCATTTCTTTTAATCTTTATAGGACTTAAATGCAACAGCCAGCATCTTGAGTAAAGTAATGCAATACATGAAATATCTATGTATTAATGCAGTTTTCTAATCCATCTGACATCGCAAGTATTCACAAGACGTAACAGTCTTGCTGCCCAATAAAGTCCAGTGGTACTCCAGAAGCTGCACTGGTAGGGAGTCTTATCAGTCACATATACATCTTATTTTAAGGCATGACAATTCCTTTAACACTGTCAGGATGTGAAAACCGGTATTTTTCAAGAAAATAATGTGAAAAGCTTTCAGTTAAGAGATGTTCCCCTCTGTGTTACATATATTTAGGTGGTATCAAACTAAAGGAGTAGCCAGGAGTTGATAGAGCTGAAATATGCTAATGTGATGAGAGAAGAATTGCTGTCAAAAGAGCGATTTGTAATCACTGTCATTGATTTGAGATGGTAGGCAGTTCAAGAACCAAGAAACCGTGCAAGGTGATAGATGTTTTTAGGTTGTTTGAGATGGTATAAGGAAAATTCAGTTCAAAAACTTACTAAGGAAACTAGGTACCTGAAGAACTGTTACACACAGTAGCAGAAAAAGAACAGATTAATATTTTAGAGCAAGCCAATTAAAATGTTCAAGTTAAAGAACCCTTTTTTCCAAGTTCTTGTGTTCTGAGTTCTTAGCTTAGAAGACCAACTCAAGAGTAAAAACATGCAGAGGGATTTAGTCTTAAGCATGCCTACATATTAGTTTCCAAGGAGTGCTGATAATGTAGTGAACGCTTCAAACGATCCTTTTGTTAAACTCTGACGGAACCTACACGACAATCTCCCTCCTCTCCCAGTTTTGATCTACTGAGCGCTTATCTGATTTCATCACAATTTTCTGAATGCAAAGTGGATGGGGAAAAAAGAAAAAGCAATGTGCCTTAAATAAAAACCAAAATCAAACAAAACTGTAAGAAAGTAATAACCATTTTTAAGAACCTCTAGGATTAATTCAACACTGTGTTAATAAACCTGTGGTTTTCAGTAATTTTACTTACATTTTGGGGGTGAAGAAGGGTAGTCATCCTTGAAAAGCATCCGTAGTTTAAATAAGCCTCCTTCCCATGGTGTCTACAAAAAGTTAAGGTAGAGTTTCAGTTAAAGCAAGGAAAAGTCGAAATTGGGAAAAAAGCTTACCAAGAATACAATTTCTCAGGCAAAGCACAAGACGCTCTTCTGCTACATGGCAGAAAATAGCTGTCCTGCACTGTAGCTCACAGTCTAGACCACGGTAAGCTATCCTACCTATATAAGAAGCTGAAGTGCAAAGGAAGGGGTTTCTTTCTTCATTACAGCTAGCAAGTGATGCCGAGTCATCAACACAGTCAGGATCATCACCAATAATTCCATAAAAAAAGTAAAATTTAGTGCCATGGTTTAGTTGAGGTGTTATGGCATGGGTTGGACTCGATGATCTTAAAGGTCTCTTCCAACCTAGTGATTCTGTAAACGCTCCTCTGAAACCTGTATTCTTAAGGTGCTAAGTGCCAACAGTTGAACAGGCTTATGGTGTACTTCCTCCAATATTCCTAGTCCACAGCACTTTTAATTCGAAAGTAGCAGCAGGATACAAACTTTTTTACTAAACACATGTAAGTTAAATTCTCAGTTGCCAGTGTAATGCGTAAGCAACTTGTGTTACTTTTCACCATAAATGAGAAGTTAGGAGAACGGTAAGTCTTACCCCTTTCTTTCCTGGAATAGCACACTCCCAGTTCATTAGATTCATTGTGCCATCGGGATTTTTTGTAGGTACTGCTACAAATCCCTGAATTAAGGCAAAAAGACATAAGGTGAGGATTTTACCGGATGTACTTAAAATACTTCACGATATATTTTATCTTTATACACAGTTACTTCTTTTTGCACTACACATAGTTTTACACAGCCTTTTTTAAATCTAAAAATACTAATTTTAACTTAAAAATAAATTCTATCAGGGTAAAGAAAAAAATCATCACCAGAACACTGAAAGAACTGCAAAGTCAGAAATTTGGTGGTTTTCATACTTACAAATGGATGATCTTTTCTCCAGGCTTTTCTCTCCTGTGCAAGTCTGCTAAGAGCTATGCCAGACATATTCAGAGTCTAAAACAAAAGCAATGGCTGTTAGTATATACTTTTACTTACAGTGTAAACATCACACTGTGTGTTTATAAGCCCTGCTCACTCACGAATTATTCTGACCTCTCATTTTCACTTCAATAACCTAGACGCATGTTTCTGCATAGCCTGCAGAATTAATCATCAGGAATAACATCAAGCTTCCCCATGTCATCAAGCTCTTACATACTGGACTTGACCTACAAAATTCCATCCTTACTTTATTGCTCTATATTTGAACCCCATCTTAGAAGCAACTTTGACAGTAGCTTGACAACAGAAACGCTATTAGTTTAAATGGAAAAAGTGCTCAGACTTCCTATTTGTGCAACTGACACACACTCCGTTTAACTCCTTCCTACACCACATCAGGTATGGCCTTCTTCTGCAGGCAAACACCTGCATTACTCCCATTTCTGGCAAATGGGAATAAGAAATACTACTTTTAGGGTAAATTCCTGTTGAAAGCCATTATTCCACACAAAAGCACCATGGGCACAGAATTTAACGAAGTCATCTCAGTTTTGCAGTGATGCCACTATAAAACTTCTAGACATCAGCGGAACAGACAGCAACACAGAACTCAGCTAAGGAAGAGCCAACGGCTCATACCACAAGACAGATTTTCAATTCCAGTATAAACTAAAGAATATTTCTGCATCTTCCCTGCCTTAGTAACAGCCAAGCATGGTGACCACAACTATAGAAAAAAAACTGGCAGAGCACAGGTCATTCACTGCTGCATGACACAGAACAGTTCTAGACAGGATGACTGCACGAGTGGAGCTTTCAAATTTAGGGGAGGATTCTCCACCCACAATAGTACTCAAAGTGAGAGTTTATTATTCATTGTCAAACTGTATCTAAACTCAGGGTTTCGCTAGCCACATGGTCAAATTGAAGGTTTTTAATCCTCCTCATAACTGCACTTTAAATAACAGCTGATAACTGGTAGTGGGAGAAGTCAGGCCAATGTGTTCTCAACTCCACGTGTACCTAACAAGCCCTTCTGACAGCAGAAGAGTAGAATGCTTCCACCTAAAAAGCTCACAGAATAAATGAAAGCATTGTTACCGCTCTTATAAAACAAGCACTTATACACTGGCTAAGAATTATGCAAAATTTCACAACCTCTCGGTATGTTGATTACTTATAAGGAGTACTGCAGTCTACTACTATTATAAGAGTATGAACTGCAGATCTTTAAAAACACCAGATTAAGCAATTTATGCGGTTCCTAAGACGACGAGTATTTTAAATCCGTTCTTCAACCGTTTTTTTTTTAAGCCAGTTTTGCCTGGATGACCATATTCCCTAATTCACCTTCAAAGCTGCAACTAGATTAATGCCAGAGAAAGCTTTTTAAAAGGGACAATTCACACTCAGTGAACATGAACACACACAAAAATAATCCTATATTCAGTCCAATTTTTCTCCAGTACTCCCAACACATACACCTGTATCTTAATTATGGCAGGAGACTTGCAGGACTTACTGAATGTGTACACGTGACTTCAGATTTTAGTCTCTTCACAAGCAGGAAATGCGGAGCCACTGAAAAAAATACCAGTGGAACAAAAAAACCCAAAGACAAACAAAAAACCCCTCCCTTAACCAAATTATACAGGCAGAAAGTTTTGATATGTGGTGAGCCCATGCCCTTGCAAGAGATGTAAATGAACTGAGTACACAGCAAAATTTCAGCTGTGTTTTTGGTACCTGGTAGTCCACTGTACAAATATGAATCTTCCCATCACAGGCTGAGAAAACCATTTGTGCTTAATACCCATCCAAAGTTCACTAAACTCAGTTGCCTTTTCTGCCAAAAGACACATTACAGGATGCTTTCAAATACATGGATTCCATTTCCTGTGGCTAACAGCCAATTAATTACAACATGCACCTCAAGGGAAATGTCAGTTTCTCATTGGGTAAATAAACAGTGTTATCTCCTGCAGAACATCACTAATCCAGCAGCTTTTCAAGTCGTTGAAAAAATCCTGAGTTTTCAGGCCATGCATCCTATTTGTTCTTGTTAGACGCTATACTGTGCCCTAGTGAAATAAAGATTTTTTTTTATGTTCTAGCAATAGCTTTCCAAATCTTGAGGCATTTAACTTAGTTAAGCACTGAAAAGTTTCAGTGTATATGAGAGATGGCAGGCTTCACATATATGGTTTCCAAAGACTTCAGTAACATTGACAAGACCAGACAAGCAACTAAAACCTCATTCTGTCTACTAGAAAATAAAGATGAGCCAAAGACTCTCTGAAAGCCCATTTCAAAAACTAAGATCCCATTAGTTAAGCATCTCCACGAAAGCAATCGCCTAACAAACTGTCAATATATAGTCTCTATATCCCAATCTATTTATGTGTTACATTACCAGAAAGAATTTTGCACCAGGGGAAGTCTATTCAATCCTACTTTGCCACAAAAGTCGAAGAGACCAGACTTCACGTTTTGATTTTAATCCCACAAACTTACCCCCCGCCATTAAGAGGTAGTAATATCCCTTTTACTGCCATCAACTCAGAAATTTAACAGAAACTTCCAAATTTACTCAGTAGCTTGCCTTTGCTGCTGTTACTGCCTACTTTAGAAAAAGGACAAAATAAAAACAACACGCTCATCATAGATGCAAACTTTTGTGTCCCATTACAGAGTATCTTGCCCATTTACGCCCTCGGATGGGGTGGAACAACCTCCTTTTACACACAAAATGCACATCTTGCAAAGAATCGTTCCCGTGTCACAGACAACTCTGTAAATACACCAACAATATGCTCTTTGAGGTTCAAGAGCTTTCAGTACGACTTATTGATTCCAAGCAGCAAGAAAAAAAAAACAAAAAAAACCAAAAGCAACAAAACGTAAAGATTGCCAGCCTTGTATTTTTTACTTTGCAGGTCGAATACTGACACAGGAAGAAATTATTATCGAAGTAGTCTGCCCACAAACTATAAAAACTTTATTTCTCAAAAGGGTGGAGAAAGCCCAGGTCTCAGCTTAAATCAAAGCACGCTAACTCTGGACAAGGATAGAAAGTCTCCTCCGCTTGCGGCAAGAGAAAGGTAGAAGAGGCCGAGCGGCGACCGGAGTCGCACGTTAAACAACAGAAGATGCTGCGCGGCATTGGGCTCGGTGTTCGACGGCCAAGTAACCGGACACGACCGAGCACCGCCCGCCACCGCCGAGGGCCGCTGGTCCCGTCGGCCCCGCGAGGGGCCGGGGCAGCGCCTGAGGCCTTCACGGGACACCCCGGGCCCACCCGTCGTTCCCGGGCAGATAGCCGGAGGGGCGGGACCGGCTCGCGCAAGCCCAGCGGTTCCACGCCCTGCTAGGCGACCTCTGCCCGCTACCACCGAGACCTGCGGGGCGCTCAGAGCCTCAGGCGGGCAACACTGCGCCGGCCGGCCCGGCCACAAGGCAGGAGCCGCCGGGCCCGCACGCCCATGGCCGCCGGTCCCGTCCCGTCCCGTCCCGTCCCGTCGCAAGCGAGGGGCGCCAGCCCAGCCCAGCCCAGCCCAGCCCCGCTCCACTCCCCGATACCGGGACCACCCCGGCCCCACTCCCGGCCGGGCCTCACCGAGAGCCGCCGCCGCCGCGCGTGTCCCGGATCGAGGCCGCGCGAGTGACCCGGATGTTCCCGCTCCCGCTGCTTTGTTTCCACTCCGGAGTTTCCCTCCCTCTCGCCTCGGCGCGGAGCGCGACAACGCTATTCTGTCCCTCGGCCCGACCCGTCTGCAGTCCTAGCGTCACGCTTTACGCAACCACGTCACACAGGACCCAGAGGTGCCACCAATAATGCCTGAGTAAAAAGCACCGGAAAAAACCCATGCGGGGCTATCCCAAAGCCGATCACTTCCTCGCGCCTCTCGCTCCCACCAGCTCCGGCGGAAAGCTGAATCAATTTTTACCTCTGGCGCTATGGGAGCCGCGGGCGACTTAAGAACGCCTGGTCCGTCGGCGGGCGCGCGCGCGCAGGTCTGGCGGGCCGCGCTCGAGCCGGGCCTAACCCCGCCCCCTGTGCCCGGCCGAGCCTGATTGGAGGAGGGGCCGCCGGCTCTGGAGGGGCTTCCACGGCTGCGGGGCGGCCGGAAGAGCCTATCAGAGAGCTGGCAGGCGGGACGGAAGGCGGTCTGCAGTTTGGCTCCCGCCCGCGCTGGTTTCAGTGACCTTTACGGGATTTATGGCCTGGTTTTTCTTTCCCCTTGCTTTGTTTGTTGGGTTGGTTTGGTTTCTTTCCTTGGGAGGGAGGACCCGTGTTGTTTTGGTTTCTAAGAACGCGTTTTTAGTGGCAAGTAGAATATGAATCACATTCTGTTCTCATCTTGAACTTCTCTTTCTTAATTAAACAGAAGAATTTTTAGTCCTGAAACCTCTGCCTAGCTATGCCGTGCGCTAGTCTATGTCAATGTTACTTAATCGATGTTCTATGTAGTATTAAATTTCAAAATGGTTTCTTCGGAACTGTAGAATTGACTATTTCATTAATCACCTAGATTCCAATCGGCCCTAATCAAAATACATGCCGAAGATCACTCTACCTAAGAAACCTTTCACCAGTAGCAAATGCCCACGGTAGACCAGGATAAACGCATAATTTTCCACACAATTCCAGTGGCATTACGAAAAGCAGTGGAAACGTAACACTTGGCTTACAGGATCTCTCTCATGGAACTGTAGACATTACAGTCTCTGAGAACGTCACATACATATGGACTACGTGTATATGACTACCAGGCAAGACTTCAGCACAGTAAAAGGTGAATTTGCAGGATCATTTTCATCTTTCTGAAGTGAAACTTCCCACTGATAGGAAAACTAGTGCCAAATGAACTCTAAATGTTATAAAAGATCCAAACAGGTTGCTAATGACTTACTCATTTATGTCCCCTTTACAACCTGCTTTCTAGTTCAGGGTAGACACTTGTCCCTTTAATGCTCTCACTCTTCCTGACTGATGAAAACACTTGAAGCAACAGATATGTAGAGCAGGAATTAGGGTTGAAAGTCAGGCTGGTTGACTGTCAAGTGCAAATACTTTTAGTAGGACAGTCTGATGAAAATACAGATGCACACACTGATTACTTAATTACTGTAACTGCTGTACTTAATTACCACAACAATGTTTGTTCTTAGCACTTGAGTAAAATTCAAATGCAATTAAATGCAGGAAATTAGTTCAGTAGAATAACACAATTTTACAGAAGTTGCTGGATATACAAGGAAATAATAGAATGTGCTTTGCACTTAAAACTGATTAAACTATTAAGATGAAATTCACCTCATATGTAACTATACAGCCTTTAAGAATTTAAAAATCATGGGTCTTAGCTATTCAAATTCTTATTAGCAGTTTGGAAAATAAGAGCTGTCCAGGGGTCTTCTCAATATTAATACTCAATTATGAACTTTTCTATATTTGTAGAGGACGCAGCTGTCAAACTGCCTGGATAATTTCAACAGCCTGTACTTTGTACTTAAATAATTTCCATCAGCTTAGTTTTTCAAACAAAGGAAGCATTTATATTAAAAAGTAGTGGATTCGAGAATCTTTGATGTTAGGTGGGGTGATTTTTGAGTTGCGCAAAAGAAAAGGTATGCGAAGAGATTTAAACTTTTTCATGTTTCATGAGACAAGTATTTCCTCCTATAACAATCAGCAAGTCGTAGCAACTGCAAAGGAAAATAATTTCCCAACTGATATATATCTGCATAGACCTATCTTTTTTTTGCGACCAAGTCTTTGGGGCAGCAGTAAAGGATACATGTCCTTTACAAAGGAGGAAGTGTTAATGCTTTGAATCGCTGGACAAATATACAACTAAATTTTACATATGAAGTGCTAAACTAGGAATTATTAGTGATATGACACTATTAATATCCATTAGTGCATTTAGAAAAGACAGAGTAAGACATCACACTTTAAAAGGGAAAAACCAGGTTTATTTCATGCAGTTTACAAGACACTAGTGTTATGAAAAGGAAGTTAAAAAAATAACCACACACATTTCATTTGTATGTTTGTTTTGAAAGTGCTGGTTAGCTGTAACCACCTTCAAATTATTTGGGAAGCCCTAGCAGAATTTTTTTCAGGGAAATTTCCCTGAATTCAGTTTCGTCTGTGTCTGTGCTATGAGTTTTGGTAAATGCAAATGCATTAAAACCAAATCAAAACTCAAATTTTGCTGCAGTAAGAACACTTCAGAGATAATGAATTGGCACAAAATAAAGTGTTATTGCTAATCCACTAACCAGGAAATAACATGTTGCAAGTATGGCCACTTGGGTATAAGCACAAACAGCAGATGCACAAATAATTTTGAGCCCAGTGATTTGGAGGAAAAGGTGGAAAAAAAGAACATTTGTTGAACTGGGTAGCTGGTCCTAGAGAGTGCATAGGAAGTAGATTTTTCATAGCTAGGCTGTGGTGAGGATAAGGACAGAAGCAGGTGGAAAAAGCTGCCATTTGATACTTCTTCAGTTTGGTGATCTTGTTTCAGTTCCAGGTAGAGAGATTGGCAACGTTCCTTTTAAGAGTGCCTTGGCACCTGCGCTTCATTCTAGCAAGTACAAATATGCCAAGTTAATGTGAGTAAAGTTGTGCATAAGGTTTTGGAAAATCTTCAAAAGTAGCAAGAACCATGTACATCATAATTACATTTACTCTTAGTCTTTACTCATTTCAGATGACGAGGCCTCAAAATCACTACGGGTCTTAGATCAAAATTCAGGCTCAGCTTTCTAAGGCAAGGAGAGCACTGTCACAGAACCTCTTCCCCTCCCACTCACTCCCAAAGTAGCAAAAATAACTTTTAAAAAAGTTTCTCTCATTATAGTAGTTATTAAGACACAACATCCTGAGGAGAAGCCTCTGATGCATCCAGAAAGCTGTATTTGCAGCAGTATCTATTCACTGAACTTTTGAGAAATGTATGCCTCGGTAGACATTGCAAAAGTAAAGGTCAACTGAACTGCAAAGAAATATTCTGTGACAATTTCCTGGGGCAGAATCTTCCTCAAAGCTTCTCTATTGCCAGTGCTGTTCACAAAGGTGTTAAAGACAATAATAAAGTGGAGGGTAAGGGTACTGCCTTCTCTAGTGTGCTCTTATCCAATCTGGATACTGAAAATCCAAGCCATACAGGAACACTTACACCTGCAATTGGTTCAGCCATTTGTAAAAACTATTTTAGAGTCCATGAGTTGAATGGAAAAGACTAGTTGTTTTTTAAACATTGTATATCTCTGGAACCTCAAATTAGCCCTGGAAAGCATTTTAGCCCTTAGCATTTCTGCTCTGAAAATGGAAAGAGTTCCTTCTGACAGTCATTTAGGCAAACTGGACAATAAGATCTATTTAGCCCTTTAAAGCCTCTGTTCATTAAGAAGCAGTTAAAGACAGCTCCTGATTTTTCTGAGACAAAGGAAAACTTATGTGACACTGAGCTCAGAGAGCCTTCCACATTTTTTTTAAACTGAATATTCATACTTTTTAAAGAATCAATAATTCTACACACAAACACATGTAAGATCCCAAGATTGTCCTTAAAACTGGAGATAACTGCAGACTACACTACAATGAAGTAACAGGCAGCATCCTCAGGCTTAAGTATTTCAAAACTGTTGTGTTAGAAAAGACCCTTCTCCAACGACCACTCAGGTTTTAACCCTACTGTCTTAAGATAACAGACACTGTTAAAGGCGCAACAAAATTTCATCTCTTTTCAAGTACCCCACAGTTCAAGGGCTGATTGAAAAAGTTAATTTGCAAAACTTGAAACTTTTTATGTGGTGAAAGAGAGAATAAAAATAGAAGAATGGTGCTTTCTCATTTTATCACATCTCAAATGAACAAAGTCCCAGATTTCATCCCCAGGCTCTCTTTCATTTGACTTTGATCTTCCTCAAAAAGCCCAGGACAACTTCACTCTTCTCCCAGTACTTCCCAAGGAATACATTCCACTATACCTGGACAATTATAATCCAGATTCTATTTACTTCCACTGAACCAGATACTATTGCATTTCTGCACTCCAAGTTCATTTTCGTAATATTATTAAAAAATCTGTCATTAATGTGTGTTAATTTGCTGGTGGTAGCTCTCTACAGCTCAAAAAGAGACTGACAACTCTCAACAACCTCAACAGACACTCACAGAATAACGTTCTGGTATGAGAAGCACTTTTCTGATAACACTATCACCCTACTCAGCAGACTTGTTCCTTTGGTTGCATGCCTGCAACCAAGTTATCTTTTGTTTAATCTGCCAGAAGTTTTCATTTTTCTCCTGAAAAAAAAACCTTAAAAACCACCTCTTTTAGAAAAAAGAGGAGATTGATTCAATTTTTGAATCTGCAGAAACTAGTCCTGTTTCTAATCAATGATAACTATGCATTCACATTGCTAGGAATGGAGCTACACAGCTATTGTCTAAAGGAAATCTGAAAACAAAAAAGTCAGATGGATTCATCAAGCTTCATTTTTAAAGAAATATCTTCTCCAAATGCAACAATGCAAGACGAAAGGAACTTTTATCATTACAAGAAATCTGAGTTTGAAAAAAACATTACATACATTTTCCAACTTTTTTAAGTATATGATTCTGATGACGGAAACTTTAGTAAAGAATCAAAAAAACCTTCTAAATTCAATCAAGTCTTTGACACACAAATTGCTGTGAGATAAAAAAACTGCAACTAACCGTAATTCATGGAAATCCCACAGTAAGTAGGACAAAATCCCAGGTAACCTTTGGGCTGGGAGCTGCTGAGTCAGAGTATACGTTTGGACAGTTATTATGGACCATGTGACATCCATGGTCTTTGAGGCCTCAGAATTACTCGTTCGTTGCAGACAAGCTCTGATTCACTTGCTTCTTGAAGAAGTCAAGAGCGTGTAATATAGAAACGTCATCTCCAATAAAGGAAAATAGCATCTGAGAAAACTTAAGGCCAACAATATGCTGTTTCCTAACTCAAACCAAGAAGTTGCCATAGCAAATTTGAACTTCTGTTTTTAAACAAGTTTTGCAAGAAGTTTGTCATGTAAATGTCTTTAAGGAATTTAATCTCTCCCTTCCTGCTTTATTCCTTCTGCTATCATCTCTTCAAGCTCAGGATCTAAAGCTCTAACCTGAAACACTGTTCTGATTTAAGAATAGAGGAGCTGGGTAAGTCTAGAGTTAAGTCCAAGGGGTTTGCAGTACGGCTTTGCAGCTCCAGCCTGATAGTGAACCCCTCAGCTCTGCACAGTCACAGGCAATTCTCAGGTTGGTACTCTCCAAACAGCAGAAAAGGTACAAAGGACTCCAGTTTAAACTGTACAGGTACATTACTGCATCCTGCATGATCTTAACAGATGAAGCAATGTTTGCAAAGCCTGGTGATGCAGATTGGACTCTAATGCAACTACCTTGTTACTGCCACTAACTTTATTTGAAACTGCAACAGGCAAACAAAAAGAAACAAAACTTTTTTAGGGATAAATACTTAATGCCTTGAAAAAAAGCTCAAGATAGCATTTCCATCTATCTGAAAGCCTCACATGATCACAAAAATTAAAGTAATAATGACAATAGCAAGAACAGAAAGGTAGTTAGTTAAGGTAGTCTCAAACAACAGAGTATTTAAATACAAGGTACCTGCCTACTTAAGTTCTCTCTTTTCTTTCCTTCTTAAAATCTTTGTGAGGTATTGGAAACAAAGTGCAAAAAATTATTAAACACTCATTTCCCTAAAATTAACTATGGCAGGGATAACATGTAAACTAAACTGCAGGTAATCTTAACATAAAAACAGGTTTTAAAACTGAAAATATGCCAATGGAAAAAAAAACCCCATACTTAAAAAAAAAACCACTCTTTTACATACTCTAAATTTGTTCAGTTTGCTCAGTTTGTTATTCATGCTCTGCTGATGTCATTCAGGAAAATTTCACTTTATTAAATAGTCTGTCCTTTTTGGGTTAAATAAGAGAGACAGCAGAAATGCTGATTCAGAAGGATCACTGTAAAACTAGTATTTTAGGCATTAAAATCCACTTAGATTACTGCTGAATTACTCTGTAGAGCACATCAAGAAAACAAGTAACATGGCTGCAATTCCATGAGCTGGGGAGCTCAGAGAATTTGGTGGAGTCATACTGCTTAAAAACACAGTGACTACTGCAGCAGAGGAAATGTTTTAATATGCAGTTAAATTGACACAGACAATTATTATGCTTATTTTCAGATACACAAAATAATCTGTCACTGTTTAGGGGACATCTGTGTGCTCAATTTAAGCTGATAAAATATGGGTACCTAAAAAAGTATAAAAGTATAAACATTTCCCCCTACACAATTACAGTTTTAGTAAATTAAATTCAGTTTTAACTTCTTAAAAAAAGACAAAAATTGTACGTGTTGCGGAGGGGCCAGCAGCTTCCCGTGCAGACCACATCCAAGTCGCAAAATGCATTACAAATCCTTTCAAGCATTAGGCACACAGACAAAACATTTAGCCCATTGCTTAGCCTGTTTAGTAGAAATGTTTCTTACAAACTGTTTTGTCAAACTTTTATCAATGTGTAAGTCCTTTAAAAAAAATTAAAAAAAAAACGTAGACCCTGCGTGTTTGAAAATGAGGCTTTTGTGTAAAGGATTACCTACAGTAGATGCATAAATTCTGAAATGACTAAGAATAAAAACTGTAATGTCTTTAGAATTTAAAACCATTTTGTAGCTTTTTGAAACTACCTTCCACTGGTTCCATGAGTCAATGAAGCCAAGTTTTATACTGTCCATTTCATCAAGTGTTTTAAAGATGTGCTAAAGATTTTGCCCAAAACATAGTGTATGTCTTGTGTATTAGCCTTCATTAAGGACAAACTAACAAAGCTGCACCACATTCTTTTCAAACACTGTTCTTAACTGCATAGTTGAAACAGTATAGTAAGAAAAGTTGATTACAGGTATCCTGAATATCCAAAGTAATCGGGTTTTTCAACTGGATGCGTTTATGTTCACACTAAGGTCAATTTTAATCCGAGTCATAAAGACAGGGACCTAGGACTAGCCAGCTGTATTTCCGTACAACCTTCAGCTCTAGAAAAATCTCTACCCTAATCCACATAGTTCAATGCTTATAGGCATTTTATAAAAGCACAAACACATATATGAGTACAAACACCTCCAAAGAAACAGAATGTTCAGTTGGTCATTTTAAGTGAATTTTGATTCCACTTTCAAGCATGTGACCAGGACTGGAGCATAACTCTCGCAGGAGACTGTTTTAACACAGGGAACATCAAGAATAACTCAGAGGAAGGCCGTTTTCTCTGAGTTTTGTCTTCCCTTTGGGTATTAAAATAAGCTATACATCCAGTCAATATATACACCCTTCAGAGAAACCTTTTCTCCGTTGTGTAACTTTTACACGTGCTAGTTTCAGTTGATCTCCTAGGCTGTAATTACGTAATAGATTATGTCACAGAGCCAGAAGGAAAGTGCAGTATAATACAGTCAACTTGGGCTGACACTGATTCTGAAACAATGTACGCCCAAATACTTGCGTTACTGGGCTGTAAGATGTGTGTGTGTGTGTGTGTGTNTGTGTGTGTGTGTGTGTGTGTGTGTGTGTGTGCGTAGCACCAATTACATTGTCCTTTTAAGGTTTGCAATGATTAGTAGGAGAATGTCTCTGAAACGATCAACATTGGGTCATCCAGCACCAGACATCAAGTGCTACATGTCTCCGAGGAAAATACGAGTGCATGGTCATTTCTGTTCAAATGACCAGTGTCAATCAGCCAACAAGAGAGTACAACCATGCACTACAACCAAAACTTAACACACACTCCCACATCATCTATTCCCATTATGTAATCTTGCAATGCTTCCAGAAGTTGACATCAGCTTATGGGCAAATATGGTTGAACCCAGAACAACAGAAAATTGTCTAAATCAGATTTTTTCTTTTGCAGGCAAGCCTCTTCAGTCTGACAATTCACTGCATCTTCGAATAAAAGAAAAAAATTGTCACCGTTCAATACTGTCTTCACATTCTGGAACCTCGTTCTTGCAAAATCTGAAAGAGACCAATAAAAATTCTATAAATGAAAATTAGCTCACTGTCATTCCTAAAGCATGGAGATCAAAGAGCAATATAATGGCTATTTAAAATAACTTGTAATGTCTTGGGGACCTGGTTCGAGGACATTCCTGGGGGTCTCTGCTTTAAAGCTGAAAAAGGACAGATTGATATATACAATGTCTACTATCAAATACCATTAAAACAAATGTAAAACACTGCTAGGAATTGAGTATTATTAATATAAATAATTAATACATTAATAAGACTTAAGAGTTGGCAGTTGTAAAAAGTAAGCCACTGCATCGCAGCCTGGTTCGGAAGATCCTGAGGTCCTACGTGGTAAACTAACCTGGGCACTTTACTAGAAACTGAATTTAATCTTTATTTTTTCTGTTCCAGCAGAATGTCCTTAACTTTCTGAAGTTTCAGATGCAAATTGTGTTCTATAAATTAGTACTGAAAACATGAATGAGCAAATCAAATGTGCAGAAATGGCACACTGGGTGCGAGAAGTTTTTAAAGGTCAAGTACAACCTGGCAAGATTTAGATCAACAACACCCATACTACTTCTAGTTTGACTGTTTTATCTCCTTTTCTGTTTCAAGTTTTTTGGCTCCTCCAGAGAGGAAAGGATCCAAGTCTTAGGACTGACTGTTCAAGCAACAATATTTTAATGTTGCTGCTTTAAACTGAATCACAATCAGCAATAATGAGGTCAACTGTCGGGCTGCATAGTACTCTAAAACTCTGTCAGCAGGCTGTAGAACCAATCATGACAAAAGGCAAACAAAGCATTAAACAAAGCTTTAAATGTACTGAGCACAAGTACTTAAGAATATTAATCTGTAAGTAAAAGTCTTATGATACTTCACTTTCTTTTGCTTCTTGATAGTTTTTTTAGTATTGGGAAGGGCTCTTTATTTCAAAAGCTGAAAGAAAGCACAGGCACAATCCGTAGAAAACGGTAGAGCTGCCCTCAGGACAGAATTTGCTTCTATGATGATCTTCGTGTAGCCCTACTGCTACAACAAACACTCAGTAGCACGTTCCGGCCCACAGAATCTGCCAGCACACACAAACACTTCAATCTCTGTGCTTGTAGAGTAAAGGCTGGCAATCGCTTCACACAACAGTTTCAAGTATGGTTTTAAATTTTAGAAGTCGAGGTATTTCGTTTCCTTTTAATATTGTTAAGATGGCTATTATGTCTTTCATAGTGACTAAAGTCGAGCAAGGTCTCACCTGCTTTGCACAACTCCATGGGATTTTTAAAGGGCTGGAGTTTATAAAACACCCATTACCATTTGTGTAGTTCAGGGACAGTTCAGAGGCAGTGCAGTGTTAGCTCAAAAAATTAAAAATCCACCTTATCACTTGCTCATTCCACTCTCTCCTACACCTGGATCTAGCTTTATGCATACAAAATTCTTTTTCATTTCAAATTCAGCATTATTGTTTTGAAGTTATGAAGCCAGATGTCAGTGCAACTACTTTGAAAAATTTCCAAAATACAGAAAGACGTTTTCCACTGGCCATGTCACGCTTTAAAGTACATTTTAGAAGCAAACACCACTTATTTAATGAAGATAATTCACTATCTGTACTAAGCAAAAAGCATTTAATATGAAACTGTAGGAAAGATATAAGCAAATTCCGTGGAGAAAAAAACAGGCTCTGTAAATTACTCAGCAACTGTTTGTGTAATACATGCAAAAGGGACTAGATAAAGTTACAGAAGATAGTGCCACTGATATCACCTCATGGTATTACAGTGTCACTGTAGCTTCCATACAATGACCTGGATGAAGGCTTGAAGCCAAAATTCACAGACTGAGTTTTACTGGAAGGTGGGGAAATATATTAGGAGTAGACATCATAAATGCTTCATACTTAAACTCCTCCACCAGTATTTGCTGTCGGTCAGAACAGAGAACAAAGTGCTGGAGTAGATGCCCACAATAGAGGGTAACAGTCTGACCCAGCAAATGGAGTAAGTGAAACCATATCCAACAGAGACAAAAACATGGCTGAAACAAATACCTGTGCAACTAGAAAAGAATACTGGATCTATTAATTTTGTTAATACTTCCAATTTAATATGATGTATTTGAGTTCATTCGTTCCTAGAAGAGTACTTGCACGATTAATAGACTTAGAACTATCTTCTGTAGCATCAGGAACACATGCAATAAGATAAAGCTGAGCCAGATCGGGACACTGAACTGTGCACACTTTACTGAGCCAGTAATCCCAACATAAAGCAGAAAATTCTATTCCATCAGGCAATATTTTAACACACTTTTCTTGGTACTTCTTCTGTAACCTTTACCTCTACTGAAGGGGAAGTCATAGAATCACAAGAGTGGGTTGGGTTGGAAGGGATCTTAAAGATCATCTCATTCAAACCCCTGCCATGGGCAGGAACAGACACCTTCCACTGTTCCAGGTTGCTCCAAGCCCTGTCCAACCTGGCCGTGGACACTTCCAGCCATGGAGCAACCACAGCTTCTCTGTACAACCTGTGCCTTAATGGTAAAGAATATGCTCATCATTACATCCAGTCTAAAGTTGGCCTCTCTCAGTTTAAAAACCTCACCCCTTGCCCTGTCACCACGAGCCCCATCTTTCTCATAAGACTCTTTAGGTATTGGAAACGTAGTAACATCGGCTCTGGGGCTCTCTTCTCCAGGCCTAACCATCCCAAGTGCCTCAGCCTGCCTTCACAGGAGAGGTGTTCCAGCCCACAGGCCATTTTCATGTCTCTCCTCCGGACCGACTCTCACGAGTTTTTTT
Source organism: Picathartes gymnocephalus (assembly GCA_013390045.1). NCBI lineage: Eukaryota > Metazoa > Chordata > Aves > Passeriformes > Picathartidae > Picathartes > Picathartes gymnocephalus. Next base: position 36,355 of record WEKY01013395.1, on the reverse strand, counting down.
TTGTACCGGGAGCCCCAGAGCTGGATGCAGAATTCCAGGTGGGATTTCATGAGAGTAGAGGTGAGGGGGAGAATCACTTCCGTCAACCTGCGGGCCATGCATCTTTCGTTGCAGTCCTGGTTAACCGGCTTTCTAGTGTGCAAGTATTGCTAGCTCATATTCAGGTTTTCACCTACCAGTATCCCCAAGTCGTCTGCAATGCTGCAGTAAATCCATCTATTACCCAGTCTGTACTGACACCGAGGATCATCCCAACTCTAGTACAGATCTGCTGTAGTAGAGAATTTTCCTTACTTTTGTATTTCTGTTCTATTTTCCCTATAGGTGCACCCGATCCAAAGCTGGCTTATAAATTCTAAACAATGCTGAATGAACTCTCATATTCTAGGGGACGAGTGTGATTGCCTCTTAGGGACGCAGAACACAAAAAACTTTTTCCCACTCAAAATAAAACTGCTGCTGATAGAAAAGTGTTTTAAGGACTGTTTGCCTCTCAGGCAGCTTAAGAATGTTACATTCAATTCCAGCAGAATGCCAGTTTGCTTTTTTAAAATAAAGTTTCAGATTTGATCCATTCCTTTCAGCCATTCCTGAAGACCTGGCAAAAGGGTTTACAGTACCCTAGCAGTAGCTTCTGTTACCATCATTTCAGAAAATAACATAGGTTCTTTTTCAGCCATGTGCAGCGACTTCATAGAATCACAGCATATCCTGAGTTGGAAGGGGCCCACAAGTATCATTAAGTGATGATCCTGGCTTTGCACAAGACAACCTCAAGAATCACATCATGTGCCCGAGAGCATTGTCCAAACTTCAGAGATAAGTGTAAGGCCGCTTTACAGCTAAAAAGTTCAGGTGTATAGGTGAGAAGCTGAAGTTTAATCTCATGCAATGGTAAGTATCTTCAATTTATACAGGCGCAAGTGACCACCCACACCATACCACTGAACATTCAACGCTATGTTATCTTCCAGAAACTAGAGAGCGGAATAAACATGAGCAGTACTTAAAGACACGTTAGGAAAAGTGCCCAAGTTGCTTTTTCAGGTGCAGCTTTTTTTGTACTCTTCCACTTGTGACTTTTAATGTAACTTGATCTTCAATCAGATGTCAAACTACAGTGGAAAGGATCCCTCCCCAGAGTTGTTTCCTGTGATAAATACAACCGTAGCACCAAGATCACATTATTTACTTATATTTGCCACATCTTCACTAAAAAATCCTTAGTTTCAAAATTATCAGTTAAGACTTTGGACTATGTTGCACTTCAATCAAGTTTGTTAACTTATTGCCAAATCAGACATTTACTGGAAATGTGTATGGTAAGTTTGTATCAGATGCCTCTACCTGTAAAACACCTATCTGACAGAAAAGCTGGTGCACATATAAAATAAGAATGAAAAGCAATTCTGGCCATAGAATCTACATGAAGAACTTTCCTTCTCAGCAACACTTTAAAGGTACTACTCACAATACAGTTTATAAAAGTAACACTATTTATTCTTTCAAAGAAGCAATATCCAGAACAGGAATTCTATCTTTGCCAACCATGCCACAACTATAATCACAAATACACACACACCACCAGGACTAGCCGAAGGACAGCACTAGTGGGGGTGGGAATTGGATGGGGCAGAAAAGCATCTGGTTAAAATCCTAGGGCAGCTAGTGCTCACCATGACATTTACACTTAATCTGAGTCATTCATATCGTAATCCGTTTCTTCATCCTCACTCTGAGTGTCATGCAGCATGCAGCACGTACAGAAGAAGGAAGGGAAAAGAAGAGATTGCAAGTGAGTCAGAGCTGCAACAAAGTACAATCCACTTACACCTGAAGCATCTGGCAATGACATTTATTCACTTTTACCTGGGACCTCCACTCTTTGTATAAAAAAGTATGATAGCTGGCCATAGAAGGAATGTGACGGATTTCATGACAATTTCCTCTTCCAAATATCCTGAAGTCAGCAGACAGAAGCCAATAGTCAGGTCAATAAAGTGGTGTGAAAGAGAAGAATGCTTGTGGGAATACAGGTTATCTTTTGGTTGTGCCATGGCTACCAGTAAAAGCCAGTGGAACCATTTAAGATGAATTTCCTTTGCTTAGGTGTAGTAGAAGGTTACACAGAAGTCATCTACTAACTTACTATGCTGTTAACTAAAAAAAGAAAACCCAAGAAAAATGTCGTTAAGAAGGAATGAAAGTGAAGCTTGAATAGATGGCTATCTGAACATACTTTCTCCTACTCTGAAAATCCAGGACGATTAACTAAAACTGAAGTGCTTGTCAATAAAAATTACATACCGGTAAGGTTTTTTTTCTCTAACTCAAGCTGCTGTAAAAGTAATACGAAGACTTTCTTATGGCATCTAAAAGTCAGTCACAGTACATGAACGTATTATTCTGTATGTAAGAGTGGATACCAGAATTTCAGCCATATGAACTTCATGAAGACCAACTCAGACACTACTGAGACTAGAGGATAATGCTTGCTAAGAGGGAACCATGGGAACTATGGAGACAACATCTCCCAAAGTCTAGACTCCTGAACACAGCTGGAGAGGTCAGAAACCTCTCTACAAAAAAATTCATTTTTTCCTTTTTTTCCCAGTCACAACATATACCTATATTCAAAAATATGATCTTTTTAGAAACATAATATATAAAAGAATTATTCTTCAAGTATTGCCTATTAATTGCTAGCAATAGCTTAACTCTTCCAGGACAAAAGGAGTGAACATTTGTATCTCCAACCAAAATTAACAGTAATTCCTATTCATCACAGTGGTCAAATGATGCTCCGCTCTTATCTCTGAAACAATGACCAAGCAGCACGTTAATGGAGACATCTAAGCCTCTCTGAGTGCTACTCAGTTTACACAGTCTGAACTAGCTTTTGGTTTTTGTCTTTAACACTTGCATTTGATCCATATCTTCTTTTACGTTACGAATGCAATGTAACTCTGGCAACTTCTGAAATTACCTGAAAATGCACTACCATTCCCTATGAAGATGTTTATTAAGCTCTAGAATTCCACATTTTATTTCAGGTAGGTATCTCAGCCCTAAATTATTACCACACACCTCTAACATGTCAACTCTCAAAGTCTTCCTCAAGCATCCTGGCAAAAGGAGACTTTAATTAGGGTTTTGAAAGTGTAACACACGGCTTACACAATTTCACTGTTTACCCCTGACTACATTAATCCTTTACAAATCTTTGGAAGTTTTATCTCAACAGTGATGAACATAAATTACTCATTTAACTAAGAATCCAACATACAGCTTGGAGTATTTTTATAGTGCAAATTATAAAAATTATTCCATATGTGTAGCTGCATAAGCATATTACAAAGCATGGAAAGTAATAAAGTTTTATCTATTTGAGGCCTCAGTGCCAAGACTCAGATCCATTCTTAGCATTATTTCAAAATCAATTTCTTTGAAGGTGATTCTTGAAAAAGCAAGCTTTGATGTTTTACCAATTGTTTTCCATCTACATAGGGAAAATCAAAAGCTTTTAAACCAACTACAGGTGTATCCAGTTTGTCTGTAGTCATCTCCTCATGCAAAGCAGCAACACAACGATAAATTCATGACACTGGATACACTTACATTACAGAACTGCTTTACCTTACGGCTAGTTGGCTGTGGTTTTATGTTTTCCTGTGTACAAATTCTGAAATACAACTGAGTAAAATGCTAAGATACTGTGCCCATTACAATCTTTTTGCAAAGTTAATTACAGGAAGTAAACCTGGTAGGACCCTGAAAACATTAACAAGTACCCTCATTTTATAACATATTGCACATGACCGTTTTACAAAGATAGCATCTTTCAAGTTCCACTCTTGACAGTAAGATTTCTTCAGCTGAAATCAAGTAAGAAAAACAGTTTTAAACTGAACTCCAGTGTCATTCAAATGTATAAGAAACAAAACCTAGATTCTCAGCTGTAAAGAGCAAGTATCTACCAATACCTGAAAAAAACAGGTACCAAAAAAGTACAGAGTATTGTATTTAAATAATTCAGGCATGCGTAACAAATGCATGCTGACTGTACCATTTACAGTCCCTCATAGAATGGACAGGGCATCATTATTAGTCCTGAACAAGGGGAAAAAGGGACAATTAAGTAATGGCCCAGAACAGAGGTAGATCTATCATGACTTGTGAAGCCCACCCAATTCAACTCCATTTCTTTAGCCCACTGTCTAGTAACTCACCTTTGCTTTTTCACTGGGTTCACTGGCTGTGCCATAAGGAGTGTTATGCAATTCCTTCGAGACAACACACAGAAATTCAGCCTGATCTTCATTGCCATAGTTATAGGAAGAACCAATACTGACCAGCTGAAAGACGAAAAAAAAAAGTCAGTTGTATTTCCGCATAAAACAAACTCTGTAAAGTCTCATGATTAGTACAAACACTCCTCATTCTTCAGACTGTAGGTTGTGCCTGAAGCGTGATTCTCCACTTCAATGCAAATATGTTTTGATGCTGACAAATACATTGATAACACACACTCTGATGATAGGATAAACACGGGGGTTTTTAACAGTTACAGAATTAATGATTTACAGTTATAATTATCCTGTCAAAGAAAAGACTGTGGAGGCAGGCCAGTGGAGAAGTAGCCTGTTATCTGTTTCTCTTATTTACTGGAAACCTCCCTACCCTCCAAAGTTAATTTTTAAAGTTTATATGTGGTATGTTAACGTGGCATGATTTAACATGTAAATGGCTGCATGCAGGAACCTCTTCAGCCTGAAGGGATACCCTTATCACTACTTACAGAATAATGGTATTTCTATTAAAACACATTTTGAATGACAAACACAGTATTTGCATCTGATTGGAAAACAACAAGACAGGATGGTGGGACATTAAGACTAACGTCTGAAATTCATACATACTGCTACAAGAAAGCTAATTAAGGAAGCGCTACAAGCAGAAGCCATGTATAATGAAATGTGACATATTTACAAGTTTCTACCGTCTCTATATTGAATGATAAATGACAATTTACTTTGAAAGAAGAATATACTCAACATCAGTACTATTTCTTATGCAGCACGTTTACCAAATGGCAGAAATTGTCTTACCTTACACACAATACACTTACCCAATGCTAGAAGCTTTACATAGCCTGCCTTTCCAAGCCAGATTCAATTCAGATGTAGCTGGTTCATTTATTTTAAAGTTTGATTTCAAAAGCACAAGATAATGTGTGATCTACAAGATAATGTCAGATCTACTGACACAAAGACCTAAAAATAAACCTGTTGCACAGATACACTGTATCAATCTGTCATTACCCAAACTACATTCACTCTATCTACCAAATCACTACACATATACAGTAAGACTGCCCTATTCCCCAATCTCTACTATACCATTTAAGTGCTCTATAAATGGCCACATAGAAAAGGCCTAACATTTTTTTAGGGCAACAGCACTTAAACCACTGCAGTTATCTCCGTAAAGACAAATACTGTACTACCATTAGTCTAGCAGAACACCAAAGAGAGTAAAAGATCTGTTAAAGCATGAAAGATGAAGTCAAGATGAAATCCTGATCCAGAGTTTGTACTTAAGGGATAAAATTAGTCCCCCAACAAAAACTGAAGTTAGACCAACTTTAAAAGCAGATTCCATATAGCACTGTCAGAAGAAAACAAAGCCTCACTGTACTTCGTGAGGAGAGGAGAGAGATGTTCAGATGTTCCTGCACTGCAGTAAGACAGCCAAGCAAGCACTTCCACAGACGGACAGAGCCAATGTCCACAAAGAGCAGCAGGCAGTGTGTCTGCATAATGAATCAACTTGATGCCAGACCTAGGCACCGCCTAAAGTTTTTGGAGCCTGATGATATTACAGCATACAAGGCTCAGCTTTCCATGAGCAGTACTGGCCATCAAAATTCATCACTCTCCAAATACGTACTTTAACTACACTGATTGTGATCACCAGAAACCTTCCCTGCCTCCTCCTCTTCTAACACCACTCTAGTTCTGCAAAATACATACACAGTCAGTAACGAACACAGGCTGATCAAAAATTAATGTGCTAAAGACATTTTTTCAACCAAAACTGTGTAATGAAGTTAGAAACGCCCAGGTTTTTTTAAAAGTGCCAATGCATATAAAGGCACCATTTACCTTGAGATGTTAAATCAGCTAATTTTTCACAATGAATGCTCTGCAGTCTGCACCATAACGTATTTGTGTAACATAGAATCACAAAACTCACAGAATAACTAGTTTCTTACTTGCACAAGATGGACTAAGAAAGTCTACTGAAAAGCTGGAAAATCAACACAAATTTACTTCATATATTGAGATGATTTTTTGATTGTCTTCCCTATAAACAAAAATATCATGCACAAATTTTCAGAGAAAAATAGCAGTCAAGTTGCCTTAAACCCAACAAACTGGTATAAAGTTTACACTATACATTATATAGCAATTACAAACCATTTGGTACAAATACAGTAACTGCTTTAATTATTAAGGTAAATGGTAGGAAATTAGACAACATTTTTAACCCACTTGAAGGCTAGAAAACATTCACAAAGCTTGCATACATATTTAAAGAAGGCCATGCAAAATTCACCTTCTCTGAAGAGAAGTTGGAAGAATAAAATTCAAACATTCAACTTCATTAGTATACAGTTTGACTCTTCTTGCAAAATGGCCAATAACTCATTATCAGGTAAGCTATGATAACTACCAGAAGGAAAAATACTTCTTTCCTTATTGACACTCTAAAGAAATAAATTACCTGTCTGAAAGTAGATACCATACAAGACCCAAACATCAGCCAAATCATCAATCCTGTTTCAACCAGGTTGACAGGCCTTCAGTTGATAGCTACTAACAAATGCTTCATAATCCAACCACGTAAATTAACCTTTTGCACATAAGTCTTTTTAGGAGACATGGCAAATTAAATACTTTTAGCCACTTGGATAGGACTATCGATTTAGCAGACTGCAAAACATCTAATGACTTTTTGCTACTACTGATCAGTTGATAAAGTCATATTTGCAGAATTAGACCCAAGTTCCTCAAAACTCCAACTCACAATACTTTCATAAGCAGTTTCATATGTGTGCTGCTAGAAATATATAATTTGCATAGTAGCAACTGCATGCTAGAAATTTCATTGTAGCTTTCTGAAATGATCAACAACTACAAGGTTGATGGCAGAAAAAGAAACAATGGAAAATGACTGCAGATTAGAACTGAACTGTTCTGTCAGGAACTGAAATCAGAAATAAAGCAATGGTTTAGCACTCCTATTCCAAAAGTCACTTTACTGTTCCCAGTATTGGTGACAATACTTTAAGAAGGATGCTGATAAACTGGAAGACCACTCCTACCCTGTTCGTCTGCCCCCACACTACCACCCCCATCCCACCCCCTAAAAGAAGCCACACACATCAGAGTAATCTGAGGTATGAAAAACAGGCCAAAGGATTTCAGATTATCCAGACTGCTGTTTCTCAGACTTTCCAAAAAGACAAACTGTTTTTGCTTCATGTGGCTTAAATGACCAACAACTTAAGGAAGGATAAAAGAACATGTTGAAACTGTAAATACCATAGATTTGTGTGCTTTTATATATACACAGCTGTACGTATACTTGCCTATATCTATTTTGCTTCATTGTTTTATTCCTTCCATGACTAGTTTCATTACACTCCTTACTAAGGCAGTGTGATTCTGTTTAAGCATCCCTGTGAGCCCCAACAGTGTCAGAACTGAGCACAAGAAAATGCTAATGCTACTTATCACAGAAAATTCATTATATAAGGATCCATTACTGTTTGCATGGAATACAGGTTGATGGTACTATTAGGCTGTCAGCTACAACTAAAAAAAGGCAGGAATGGAAAGCAGCATTACTTTTATCAAATCGACAGAAATATAGTTATTGCTTGATGTTCCAACAGAGGTCACAATTTTCCTGAAAAGACAAAGAAATCACAAGAAGGAATTTCCTGTCTCATAATAAGAAACCTTATTTTCGAAGTGGACCAATTTCATGCCTAACTGAACTGAGACAGATCTCAAAACCAGACACATTTCAGTAATATGCCTATACAGATTTGCTATATTGGTTTAATAATATTGATTTAAAATCTATATAGTATATTTACCAGACAAATCAGCAACAATATTACTACTCCAGCTTGCACAAACAGAGCCCAGTCTTCTTCCTCTTCCTCCTCCTCTTCTTCTTCCTCTTCCTCTGCTTACCACTGGAGTTACTCATATTAACTAACTCTTCTACTTCACCACTAGTAATTTCCTTCCCTATTTTGTGATGGTCTGATTCTCAAAACCAAGTATATTCTGTAACAATTGTTCTCGAATTCTATTTTAAATATTCTTGTACTTTGACTATTGCTGCTTCTATGTGGTGAACTCCTTGTACACTAGAAAGCTTGAAAAACCTGTCCTTTTTTCATTTTTAATTATACTGTCAGCTACTAGAATTAAAGAAAATCCTTCACTCAATTTTTTTTACAGAAACAAGTTGTATGAATCTAAGAATGGACTCTAAGCCTTTTAGACATATAATGCATTTGTTCTGCCTTCCCAAAGGATTTGCAAAAGGTTATGAAGATACACCTACATCAACTCTTAAAACTCAGCACTGATGACTGACACCAGGCCTGAAAGAATATTTATTTCAGATCTCTTAATGTAATAGTCAGACTTCAAAGCTTCATTTTTTAAAATTATAATTTTATTTTATACCTGCATTAATTTCTTCACTGCCCTCCCCACCTTCCATTTTATAATGCTGACTTTTACTTTGAGCTATCTAGGACATGAACGCATGAATGACATCATTCTGCCTGTACCCTACACATCCCTAACAAGTCACAATTCTCTCTCTGTTGCCAGAAGTCTGAAAAATCCACATTTCACATTCCAAACGTTACCTATACAACTGCAAGAAACAGGCAGTGCTTGGCACATTGAAAGCAGGTTCTGTAATAAAGCTGGGTAACAGTCCAGGTTTCAAATCTAGAATTGCATGATTAAGTGTCAATATAAAGTCATAGGCAGAGCTTTGTTTTTATTAAGCCATTTCACTATCATGTTATCTTCATAATGTTATAGTCATCTTTCAGACTAAATAAGCATACATGTTGCAAGAAAAAGAACAAGTACTCCAGGCATTTTGTTGATGAAAAAAATTACAGAGCACCAGGTTCCCAAATCAATTAATATACAACACTTCAAAATGCAGCACAGATATGTAAAGAACTGGAAACTGCCTCCAATGTTACTGAGAGCAAAAAATCCTTCCCAAACTCACAAATATTTGAAAGTAACACAGCAATCAAAAAAGCAGAACAAGGGGAGAAGGAAGGATGAAAAAAAAAAAAAAAGAGAATGAATGAAGCTAGGACTCTCCATTTGGATTTCAAGAAAATTTCCCAAGATGGGAAAAAAACCCCAAAACAACAAAACAATAAAGCCAAGGAAATACCCGGGATGTTTTTTTCAATTTGAGACAAGATTTAAAACTGCTCATTTTGTTCTCCCCTCATTCTTCCGTATTTTACTTATAAAAAACTCTGGTTATTCGTTATTCCTGTTTGAACAACTCATCCACTTAAAAAAGAGTTAAGTTTTGAGGTACCAGAAATAAAGGGGTCAAACTCAGACCTTAACTTTGGTGGATGAAATAATCATTTTCCCAGTTTACCAGAAAAGTCCCCTTCTGAACCCACTGAACTCAAAGCTATATTTTTAGGGCTCCTTAGGTTTGAATTGTACCTCTTAACAAGTATGGATCAAAGGCTGTTAATTTTGGAGGAAAATTTAAGGAAAAGAAGTTATCTACTGAGGAGGTAAGAACTCTCCTAAGAAAAACCTTGAACTAAATAACCAAGGGATTTTTGTTTGGTTGTTTTTCTATTATTTTTACAATGTTGACATTCATAATGTGTAATGAAATATTGTGAATATAAATAAAAGCCAGTCACAAATACACACAAACTACTATGTGCTGTACATCCAGAAAAAAAGTGGAATGATTTGGAAGCAGCAGAAACGCAAGGAGGCCAAGCATATCAGTGTGAGGGCAAAAAGAATGGTGTGACACACCTCACTGCAGCATTTCTGGAAGCATCTCTCTTCCCCTTTCACTTCCCGTGACACTATCAGCAGAAACTCTGACTGCTGAGCCCGGCCACAGCTGTACTGGGAACCTATACTGACAAGCTGAAATAACCAATCAAAGCAAAACACAAAAAGAAACCTTTGTAAAGCTCAAGCACATACCGTCATCCAAATTGTACAAGTAACAGATGAGCTCAAACGTTCAGGTAACACTTACTTGCCACTAGAACAGATTGCTATCAAGCCGCAACTTTCACTTCAACATGAAATTTACTGAGGCAGTTGCAAAGCTCTTTTAAATTTAAATGGAAGTTAAGAGTTACTGATAAGACGACAGAAAACTCCCGATATAACTGTACTGTAGTCAACTACTCTGAAAAACAAAGTTTGGTGCATTATCAAAGTAAGCATTCTTTTCCTGTCATACATTGACAAGTGGAGAAGGTAACACGGATATAAGACTGGAAGGTGTTATGTAAAGCAATATATAAAGTTTGGGTATTAAAGAGCTTCATCTTGTTCCAAATACTAATAAAATACAGTTAAGGAAACGTAAGAAGTCAACAAGAGGAGAAAATGTTGAGTGGTCTAGATTAGTTTTAGAAGGAGTAATTTACAGAAGATCCAAGAAAATAACTGGAGTGTAAAAAATTGTCTTGCTCCCATAAAAATCACTACCAAGAACACCGCCCAAACGTCTAAGAATTTAAAGCTCAACCTCAGCTAAATTTCTCAACCTCTTATTACAAAACATATTTTACCTTAATACCACATGGCAATTCCTAGCCTATTTAAATTAAAGCATAGCCTGTCAGCACACTTTAGAGAGATTAGAACTTTAAAGTAAGTGTGAAGAGTTAGACAACAACTGCCTAGTCTGAGTAAACTGGAGACTACGACGAATGGAAAGGCCCATGAATAGTAACTTTATATATATCCAATATGAATGGTTTTAAAGACAGCAGTTAAATACCATTAATCATACAGCGAACATACTTATGACTGCATTATGGTGACACTCAGGTTACATTAATCACTAAAATTTACACGACCAACACTGCTGCTGTCTAAAGCCTTTCTATTTAGCCATTTTGTATAGCCTACAGTTTTTCCTTCTGTTGTATCACCAAAATACTGGTTTTTTTTGATTGCCTGAAGAGGTAATAATTGAAGCTAAAAATCCTCTATGAAATAACCCACTGAAATCACAAAAGTGGGGCAGCATAATTTTTGGTAATAGATTTTGGACTGGGACTAATACATAATTGTACTGTTCTAGCAGAGTTTTCAAATGTGTTCTTTGGAAAAGGGCATCAATACGTCTGCGTAAATACACCAACAGTTCAGCACCTTCCACTCCTATTTAATAACCATATACAATTATATTTAGCAATAAAATTTTGAAATGCTAAGCGTAAAAAAAGTATTTTCTTCAAAACCAACCAATTGAACATGTTATATGTGGCTCAGAACAGAAGGACTCTCAATCTGTAAGAATATCAGTCCTCTGAAAAAGCTGATGATTCCATATTTTTTCACATACAGAGCATGGTGGGTACCACCCCAAAGACTGCTTCTGAAAGAAAGCATGCTGCTGAGCAACATGGGCTTAGAAAAAATTACAGAAATGCTACAGTGTTTGAAGGTATTAACAATAAAACTGTTTATGCACAATATTCTAATCCAGTTTCAAGTGATTGATGTCTGCTACAAGCAGGTCTGCAGTACAAAGGAGGGAAAGGCCTAGTGTGAGGCAATGAGATGCTATGTATTATGAGATCATACAGCTGTTGTGTTTATCTACTTCAAACTATGTATCTAAAAGTGTGCAACTTGGGAGAGGGAGGAGGTAGGGACACAGCTGGATGAAACAAGGATGTAATGTCCACGAAAACCACTGGATTCTTTCAGTTCTAAAAGAGATTATAATAGGTCTTTCAGCAGATGCACTGTCAAAGCAGTATTACTCCCAAATACAATATCCCCAAAGGGTTTAGGGTAAGTAAAAGATATGGTGTCATTTAATCTGCTAAAAAGTAAAGGAGCTCTGTTTGTAACGAAAGCTAGTTTCTCCTGACAAAGAAGAATGTTGAAAAATCTTTTTCCACGCGCTGGCCAAAAAACAGTCATGTTTTAAGTGAGAGTTTTTTCAGGGACTTAAACAACATTAAGCTTGTGGCATGGCAAACAGACCTGGTAATACTTGAAGAGGAGTACTGAAGCATAAAAAGCTTGCTCTGTGTCCGTTTAGTCTATTTGCTCATGGCTGTCTCCATGTCACTAGCACCTTACACATTTTATGAAATATAAACAAAATATTCTCTTTTACCTTTGTGTCATGAGGTTTTTTAAATGTTGCTTTTTTGTGTTATTAGAGTGAGACTGCACAGGATAATGGGCTTGTGATTCTTGCAGTTTCTCCTATTGTAGGCATCAGACACTGAAAGATGTGCTAGCAGATGAACACTTGTGCTTCAGAGTTAGCAGATTCATTGCTCCAACACAGTTTAAATACTCTGCTGGATTAGGAATGTGAAGGATGAAGAAGCTGTACAGTTAATTTCTTACTTACAGAGATAACAGATCTTGCGATTTTACAGTGTGTTCTTGAACGTACACACAAAGCTATTTTTATGCACTGCAAAGAACACAAACACTCACATAGCTCACAGCTATCAAGCTTCACATCCACACAGGTAAAGTTCACCCTCCTCTGTGTATCAGTTTTTTTTATCTGAAGAACCACTCTTAGGGCCTGGCAAACATTTATCTCCCAAGCTCACCTCTTTTACCCAGAGCTCTTCATATCTAACCTACCATTCATATAAACTCGTATTAGTTAATTCTGGTTGATCCACCCTTCAACTGCTCATGTGTAGATACTGAAGAATGACATTTCAGACATGTTGCAGATTTTTTATAGAAAGTCAGTAAAATTTACCTCCTGGAAAGCTACATTTTTTTTTGTTCTATGATAAATGCAAACACAAATATCACATTTTAACTTAGCTGTGTATGTTTATCAAAATTCTGAAAATGACTGAATTAAAAAAGATGCATGGAATTTAATTTATATTCCTCTTTCACAAAAGATACTTCATATTGATTTCTTAGAAGACTGTGTTAACTATATCTTATATGGATTTTTTACCTGTTCAAATTTCCAGCCATCGGACATTGTGGAAACCATTTGAGTGAGTTCCTCTTCCTGACACTGCAGCACTCTGTATACGTGTTTGACTGGCACCTTCAAAAAGAAACATAAAAGGCTCCACAGGGCATGGAATTCACTATGTTTGTGACCTGTCTGAAGCTGCCCTTACTCTCTAGAAATGGTAAGCAACACCACTTTGAACCCATCCAGAGCAATGAACCATTAGGACCATTTTAGCTGAGACCTATAGTAAATGCTATCCGAGCAACCCTGCGATCTGACAACCTGGCTTCAAGAGAAATTTGGCAATATAAGTTTGTAATACCTCCATGAAGACTTAGTTACCAGGGAAGCCTGAGTAGCAGAGCTAAAGAACAAACTTTATCCTATTCACCTTCATGAGGAACATGAGCTGCTATGAGAAGAGGCAACCTTCTCAATCACAGAGCATTACAAATAAAAAAAGTAACTGTGCTACAAAAACATATGACAGGAGCATCTGTATGTATGCTGCATAAACATACCGTAAAAACAGAACTTACACCATAGTTAAGTAACCTCATCATGTTCAGAGCATTTAAAAGTAAATGAGAAAGCTGTGCTGTACAAAAGCTGTTCTCTAACATAACTACTTCCAGAAATGATATTAGGACAAATTCTATTATTACCAGACATTTTAGAACAGTTACTTACAAAGTTTTCAGTTTTTGAATGAGATCTGTGAACTTTATAAGCAGACTGGCAGGAGCCAGCAACTGAAAATATTAATCTTTGTATACCAGGGGCTCCAGATCATACAGTGATAGAGGCATCAATTCAGTGTCTTACTGGGGAAATCAGGAGTTACATAAAAAAACAAATGGAATCCATTCACTACTCGTCATAGAGCAAATAATCAAAAGCACATGAGAAAACAGCCTCACCTGTGAGATTTTGCTGTCTCTTTCTCTTATTTTGTCCTTTACCAGTTTTATTAGAGATGTGATATTGTAGAATTCAGCCTCTTCCAGCACACCTAGTATGAAAACAATTTTGGGAAGACAGGGTAACCAGAGATTCCAGGCCAAAATCACCAACCAGTTTGTAAGATTATCCTCTCAACAGCTACAGAAAATTATTTATTTTTCCCTATGATAAGATAGTTCAGCAACCTAACGATTCTGGCTTCTTTCAGGTACATGTAATTCAATGTTTGGCTCACTCTAAAAAATTGTCATAAAAATATCCCGAAGAAAACTGATGCCATTTCACATACAAAATGAGGCAAGAAACAAAAAAATGTGCCCAGATACTGTTCCATAGCAGACTGATAGACCACCACACCTCAGGCTGGAATGCAAAAGAGAAATTTAAACAATCCTACTGAAAATCTCTGCAGCTGCTAGCAAGCAGAACAGTTTTCTTCCTGTGATTTGAGATTTTAGAGTCTGAAATAAAAGCTTAAAGATACATACTGCTTCTTCTCACATGTTCAAAGCCTACGTGTTCTCCACACACAGTATGCTGAACAATGCACACGGAAATTATATTTTATACTATTTCCTCCTAGTATTGCTAAATTGTATTTCTCTTTGATAAATTTCTTCAATATGCTATCAATACAATTTTATTACTGTATGTTTTAAAACAGTCATCTTCCATTAGGGTAAAATTGATACAAACTGGGAACAAGGAGGGAGAAGCCAGGGGCAGAATTTAGTCTTTAAAAGCATATTCCACACAACTGAACACACCAGAACTTCACTTTTAGTTTGCTTTACATCTTCTACAGCTTGTTTCCTAGGCAGCATTCTTTTGCTTAAAGAGGACTAAACCCAAGGACTATTTCACAGTCATACAGGAAAGATACAAGATTACACAATAAAAGGCATCTCCCTATTTGTTTGAATACTAATGTTCCAACTGAGAATAGGGATTGTGAAATCAGGAATCACACTCAAAATTCTCAAATAACCCCATATACTACAAATGCATGATACCTATCAGTTTTGTTTGAAACAGATCAAAATGCTACACTGGTTAAGGTTTGCCATCTTGTTCTAAGTTAGTTTTGGTGACTCAAAATAAGTGAAAATAATAAGCAAGTGGCAAGCAAACAGGATATTTAGAAACATCTTACCTTCCTCAGCTAGGTCCTTGTTAATAACCAGTTTCCCATGTCTGAGATAGTTCAGCACTGGCCCAAAGTACGTTGGGTCTCTGTCTATTAAATAGGCACCTGTTTCATCCTAGATTAGAAAAACAAACAAACACAAACCAAACGAACAACCCAAAACAAAGCAAGAGAACACCAAAGCCCAAACCAAACAAACCAAAAACCCCACAATGATTTGAACATCCAAGTGGGAACTGCAAGTTAATATTAATCTTGCAGCGAGCAGGTATTCAGATGTAGCCACATCCCTGAAAGCTGGATTTATTAAAGACGAAACGAAATAAACTATTAAACTGTCATGGTATCAGACTTATCAAATCATCCAATACACAACTTCTTTTACCTGATAAATCCCCCCAACCCCTTATCAATGATCAACAACATTGTCAGCATGAAAGATCTAAGTGGTAAGTGAGGACACTGAAAGTTAAGGTTAAAAACAGCACATAAAACCAGGAAATTTTGTTTCGGAGCCTGAAGAGTCAGAACAAAGGCTATATTTTAACCTCAACACTTTGATCTAAAAACATTTGCTTTTGTCTTAGCTCAGATGTACAAATACTCGCAGTGTACTGAGAACTGCTGTGTGCCAAGCAAGGGTTATACATGCATCTTCTAAAGAAAAATGTACGCTGAAGATGCAGTCCTTACCTATCTCATGCAGACAAGTGAAGAATAGATGAATGGATCAAACTAATGCTCAGTTTACGTAACAGACTATAGTGTTTTATGAACTGCAAAACAGTTCAAGAAATTTACCCACAGAGCTGATATTCTTTAAAAAGAGATAAAGAAACAAAATTGGTAATTCCTGTTAATTATAATCTGTGTGTGAACCCCTGCAATCCAGACAGTATTGACATACTTCACGCTGGCTGGAGGTCTAAGGAAGATTCATAGAAAGATTTTTAACTGATCCGCTGCTCCTTTCTACTATCAAGTGAATCACTGACTGTATTAATCCATTAGTATATAACGTTTCGGTGCAATGGATATCCTACAGATACACACTGGAGAAATGTGGCAGCACCCCAAATACTTTTTTACTTATTCTTATTTTTAATATTCCAGTAGTTTACAGGAGATACTAAAAAAATAATCATTACCAATAATCCTAGCTAAATGTGGATCATACTCCCTCAAAACCATACGTACTAGTGATACTTCCTCTTCCATATGAAAGAAATTCTATTGAACCATTCCTCTGCATTTGAACATTAACGCTTATATGGAAAGGTTTGATTACTGAATTGTGATACCTGAAAACTCTCAACTTAACAGTATGTAGAGTTCCTAAAATGTTTCAATGGAAAAAAAGATGGCTGATGTATTTTCAGGTACGTAGATTTAACTGCACTTGTCTAACCAGGATTGGTAGAATGTAGAAAGACCACAGCCTAAAATATAAAAACCATAAACCCTTTCTGTAATTACAATTAAATGCTTTACACATCTAGACACAGTGTCATTTTAGAAGAAGTGAAGGAGTGTATAATTTTGTCTAAAATTACCTGTTTAAGAAAATGTCAACATATTAAAACATGCTGTCAGTTAACCTACACTCAAACCAGACAATGCTTGATGAAGTCTAACCACAATTTCTGCTGTCTAAGCTCACAAAAGCAAGACTATCCATCAAAACCAGTACATAGATGAAGTGGTATAGTTTTAATATTTCATCTATAAATATATTTACATCACCAAAACACTTCAAGAATGTACAGGCTACAGCTACCCAAAGGAATTAAAATAGCTGACAGTGTACGAATTATAAGCTGAAAAGTATTATTTACTAAAGGAAAAGAAACCAGTGAGGTTGGAAAGGAAGATCCAAAACAGATAAAAAGAAACGCTGTTTTAAAGAAAAAAAAACCCTGTACTTGGTCATGATCTAAACTGCACTAATAAATATAGGGCTTATAAAACTGGAAGTCTTCCCAGTTAAGAAAAACAAATCTCTAGAAATAATCTTCTTCATTAGGATGATTGTAATTTTGTACACTGCAGTGTTTTCTCACATCACCTTCCCAAGCAATACCGGTCATCAGCTCTACACCACTACAGAGATAGGGTCACAGAAGCAAAGTGATTAAAAGCTCTAAATGAAATCTTATGTAACAATGGCTACTTCACTCCTTGCACAAAAGGCCTGAACTTTTTTTTTTGAAAGGCCTACATTATGTGAAATAGTTTTATTCTGAGTTGCTTTCTATATACTACACAAACATCCAACAAAACCACAAAGGGAAGAAGCTATGTCAGGCCTTCTCATTCAACTTGCACTTTTTCATGTAAGACTGAGAGGTCATATATGAAAAAAAATACCATCTCAGTAGTGTCATAGTTTACTCTATGAAGCCTTCCAGGCAACAAGGTGTCTTGGAAAGAATAAAAAAGAAGGCACACAAAAGTGTTATTTGTGCTGTAATAGATTTTTTTTAACCAAATAGTAAGTAAATATCAACAGTTAAAGAACTCTGGCTAAATTCTTATGGTGCAACCCAAATTCTGTCAACAGGATTCAATTTAGCTTCTAAATTTCATGCCAAAGTTGCTTACCCAGATTACAGACATAGAAAATACGCATCAAATTAACATTAAGAGGAGAATGTGCGTCTTGCACATTGACCTTACAGCACAGATACGCTACACACTAGCACCAGGGAGTCAAGACCCGAAAGATGAACCAGTCAGTAAAGAATATTGTAACCATATGCAAATAATGCGCAGGCGAGTAAGGCAAAAAATTTACTTCCTCAGCATCTTCCTATAGAAAATGCCTTATCACTCCTCCTTTTGAGTGAGCTGCCCGAATATACTTCAATGTATGCTAAGCACTTCATGTTGAAATCACTAAGAAAAGCCGATTACACTAGGTCTTTAAGGATATTTATGTAAACATAAATCCAATACAAGCTGACACAGAAGTGTAGTCATCTGCTCTACCTAGAACTCTAAAAATACAGGTCGTAAGTCTCACAGAATATTATCAGGACTGGCTTCATCCACACGTACATGAAAATACACCATATTATCAAATATAATTAGCATTTTGATACTTTTAATATAAACAGTTTTATTGTAAGATAAAATAATAAATTGCAAATGTGATCCAATGTGATATGGACAATATAAAGAGGTAGCTAGTTTGCATGTACATAGCTAGCTTTAGGCTTGCTACCTTATGTATTAATAGCCTTTGATGTCCGAGCTATGCAATTTCCTCTGCTAACTAGTAAACTGTTTTTCTACAAGCTTTGAGCAAGTTTGAATCTTCACTGACACAACTAGTGTAGGTATTTTGAAGCCATTTCCCAAGCTTCAGGTGAATACCACAAATATCAGACAAACCTATATTCTAATAAGGTTTCAAAGTCTCTCTTTTAGATGTATTTTATACAAACAAGTGTTAATGTTTACCAGAACAGCAGCAGAAATTCGTTTCCTCTCTATTCAGTATAGTCACATCACCCCACACCTAGAGGTGTTTCCTGCAAATGCTGACAATCTTCATAAGAAAACTCAAAACAAATGCACCATTGTCTTTGTCCATCCAACCCTAAACTAGTTAATCACATGACTGTTTGTATCTTTACCCAGTTCTATTTCTGCATTACATTCTTCTCTCAAGAGTTTTTTCTTCATTCCCTGTAAGTTCTAGGCCTTTTTCATACATGCTTATGAGGACACCATCTAGAAGACAGCACTGCCCATGTACAGTGAAGACTGCATTTATTACCACTCTCCCACACTAATGTTTAGTTCAAGTTCCAAACACCACGGAATTTTAGAGGAAACCTAGTATCTTCCTCTTCATTTTTCAATCACCTGGTTCAGTGTACCAATGAAAAGTCAGTGTAGCTCACAATCACATTCCTTTGAAAAATACTGACCAAAGCAATTAAGTGATCATGTATTCCAGTGGCAGATGTTTTCACTTCAATCTTTATAGAGACTGAGCCTCAAAGGAATCATAATGAACACTTACCCTGATCTTAGTTTAAAACACACAAAGAACTCAATTGATTTATAGTGAAATTTAACCCTTAGAAAGTAGCGGTGAAACCCAACCATTCCAACAAATAATTACTGTCACTGCTAATATTATGTATTTTCTAGCAAGGACGTCTATAGTTTGACACTTTGCTAGCTGGATTTCACAACACGTTTGCTAGACTGAACAGGCTTCACTATTAGACTTCTTGTCTCCATGTTTGTACTTCTGGACTGAGAAGCTTGCGTGCTTCCTTGTTTGACAGATTCTATGCCAACTTTAGAAAGGCATTAAAAATCAAGCATGAATACTACTGCCAAAACTTTATTAAGAAAGTTTGACAATCTGCTTCTTAGGGGGAAGTTAAAAGAATGCTAGAACAGTTTGCAAAAGAAAAACTGGTATATAGCTAAAATAGAAAGATGCTGAAACAGGGAAGTATATGTAAATTATTAACAGTAATGCACTAAAAGCAAGAAATTAGTTAAACAATCATGAAAAGGTGAGCAAAGCTCTGCTTGTCTATATTTATGTATTCATCTCTAAACCAAGATTTAAATACTACAGAAAACAAATCCTACTCTGAACAGTAAATATGACCAGTACCACTCATTTATTTGCTGAAATGATTCTCAAACAATTTTAAATACAAAGTTGTGAGTGACATTGTGAAATCTACGAAATTCAGAGAGTCAATGTCACTGTCTTATTCCAAACACTAGTTTGGCCACAGGGTGTGCCAAAGTTTAATCTTTCTTCCATTACAAGTGGAAACATACCTGACAGCAAGAGACAGGTTGCCCCATCCTATTCAACATAAGTAAGTGAAGGTACTTTAAAGGCCAACATGCTACCTCTCTTGAAGCCTCTCAGCTCTTCACAGTAGCAAGCATTGAGGAAATCATAGAATCACAGAATATCCTGAGTTGGAAGGGACCCACAAGGATCAAGTCCAACTCCTGGCCCTGCACAGCACAGCCCCAACAATCCTACCACATGCCTGAGCTCTGTCAGGCTCATGGCTTGGAGCCATGACCATTCACTGGGAAGCCTGTTCATGTTCAACAAATCTCTGTGGAAAGAACCTTTTCCTGATAACCAACATAAACCTCCCCTGACACAGCTCCATGCCGTTCCCTCGTATCCTGTCACTAGTCACACAGAGCAGAGATCGATACTGCTCCTCAGGAGGAAGATGCAGACAGCAATGAGCCTTCCCTTGGCCTCTTCTTCTACAGCTGAAGAAGCCAAGTGACCTCAGCTATTTCTCATATGGTTTCCCCTTCAGAATCTTTGTGTTGCTCCTTTAGATGCTCTCTAAGAGCCTTAGAGCCTTCTGATATGGTGGTGCCCAAAACTGGCCACAGGACTCAAAGTGAGGCCACACCCCAAAAGAGAGCAGACGGGACAATCCCCTCCCTTGCCCATCTGGCAATGCTGGGCCTGATGCACCCCAGGACACCGTTGGCCCTCCCATCTGCCAGAGCATATGGCAGTGCTTTATCTTTTAATTAAGAAATCTTAGACGAATGCTTTCCTACTCTCTCCCAAAGACAGCCGGCCTATCAGCCAGCCACCTACATTTTTAAGCTTACATTTATAGGTTAGTTTAAGCTCTCCATAAAAACCTCAACCAAAACCAAAGACAATAACAAAACAATTCCCACACCACCACACTTTAAGGGTTTTTCCTCTAACTCAGGAACACTAGGTTCTGTTCCCTATCTTAAGTGTTCAAATATCCTTTCTGGAAATTATGTCTGAAAAAATTATGAAATCTACTAACCTCACTGAAACAAAATTTCCAAATTTATACATAATAATAAACTCCTTATTTTCAACCTCTTGGTTATACATTCAAGGGTTGTAAGCTGTTCCTTTCTTCTCCCTAACTGTACTGCAAAACCTTGTTTTGTCCGTGATGCTCCAAAATTTCCTTCAGAACCAGCACTATGTATTTTATATCCATTACTACATACCACACCACAAATAAAATTTTAATAACTTTTTTCCACTACTAAAAATGAGTCAGAGTAAATACCATAATATTCACCCACCACTTGCAATCTATGCAGAATATGCAGTATTTTTCTCCAAGAACTGCGGAAAAGACAGAATGCTACGTCTAAGTGAGAGATTATTATCAAAAGTACTTTGCTCTGCCTCTTGTACTTGAACAAGACAATGTCAGTGCATGCAGATATTCATTAAAACGCTAAAACTAAACCCCATCAGATAACATTAAAAAAATTACACAAATGTACAAACGATACTGTGCTCCCTGTTGTACTTATGAGCAGTTCTGTTACTCACGAACCCAACTGCTTCGCACGACATCACTCTCTAAGCAAGACTCTTCAAAAATATTCCCTCCGCGGCAGCAGAGTCGTTCCTGCCGCCCATCACCGCGTCCCCTTCACGCCGGCGGCCGCCTAGGCAGGCGTCACAGCGCGACCGGGCACCAGCCACAGCGCACCCTCAGCGCGGCGCGGGGGTGGGGAGCGGGCGCGGAGGCGGGGGGAGTGGGCCCGAAGCGGGGAGCGGGCGCGGCGGGGCCCGCGCTCACCTTGTCCGAGTCCAGGTCGGGGTCAGCCTGGCAGAGGCGGAAGAGGAAGGACTTAGGGTCCCTGCAGAGCGTCTGTCGAGTCGTCAGGAAGCAGGTGCCCCCCACGTTCAGCCGGACCCACTTGCCGGGCCCCGCGCCGGGCAGCGGCGCCGAGCTACACCGACGGCAGGGCCCACCCGCCC
>WEKY01013394.1:31952-84043 GCA_013390045.1 Picathartes gymnocephalus | reverse complement strand
GCCATCCTTTTGAGACCTTTTCAACTTAGACAAATTAGTTTTCACTGGATCTACATATTCTGTTACATCCAATTTCGCAAATTTGGACTCCAGTCTACAAGCTAACCAATAATATATATTTGTTCTACGTGTGAGTTGTTAGAGTGGCCCTTAGGGAAAAGGACACCACTCTGTTTTCTTTCTTGCTCACCCCTTCAAACTATACTTGCTACTACAATTGTTAGGTACAAGGTCCTGCTAGGATGGTCAACTAACCCAGGAGCAAACAACTGTGCTGGCATACTGGGGACACTGTTCTGAAAATACAAAATGATAAATCATTTAATGTATTTCATTATAGACTTCAAATTTCACTGCAGCTTTCTGCAATGGATTTACTGTTTACTATATTGTCCAAAATGGTCCCTCTGTGTTCCTCTTTGTCCGGAGCTGGCTTTATTCACATAATTTAGATGTCTCCAGCTGCAGATCTCACAGCTGTGTGTACACTTAAAGTCTTTTCCACTTCTGCTTAAGCAGCTCTTTATTCCACTTCCAGACATACACCCAGTCTTCTGGCTGGTCAGGATATACTTGAGCATTCAGAGTTATTGCCAACACTAAAACAACTAACTTGCACAATGACAAAACTAATTTTTCCCCAAGAGGTTACGGATTCTGCAGCGGTTCCACCTCTGGCCTGAAGTGGCAGGCAAGGCTCAATACCCACTGCTGCCAGGAGGAGGCAGTGTAGGAGTTTGCAAAGCTTCATTGCCAACGTGCAAACTGAATTTCCATTTAATTCCAGTGAACTTTTGAGGATATTGGAATTCACCACCCTATCCCAACTCACTTTTTGGCGCTGGTGCAGACAGGTTTTTGTCTCCATCTCGATCCTCAAATTTTGCAATAAGTAACAATAACATCGGAGAAGGCCAACAGGGCACAAGCTGTTTCCCATGCATTGGTTGGAAGCCCAGTGCCTCCCTCCCACACTCTCCCAGTAATTTCACCACATGTTGGAGTGGGGAGTGGGATGAGTTCTTCCACCTCCAACAGGTTTAAATTTTTAATGTAAAAGGTTGTTCCCTCCTTGGAAAGCTTTATTGCACTCCCATCAGTGAAGCATTCAAAACATTTTCAGTATTATTTTTTTAGGAGGATTGCTAATTTTCCCTTGCAAATTAATCAACTCTGTTGCAGTGTGATATCATCACCATCGGCGCTGCCTCCTGATAGCAGGGCTTGAGGTGGGGGACAGCAGGGGTTGGCTCTGCTGAGTCAAACCCCTCTTCCAAAGAGTGGAGGGAGGTGACATCGTGCTCAGGGGGTCCCACCTCCTCATTTTTTACTGATGGGCGGAGTTTATGGTTTGGGGTGGGGTTTGGCTTTGTTGAATCAAACTCCTCCCAAGAGCTGAGGGGGTTGACATCATGTTCAGGGAGGTCCAACTCCTCCCCTCGGCAGGAAGACCCCGGTTCATCCTGCACACCTTCCTCAATGGTGTTAATTTGCAACTCTAAAGCTCTTTGGCTCTGCACGAAGTTGTTTAACAGGTTTCTCAGGTTTGGGGCTAGTTGCTTTTGGGCTGTTAATTCTCACTCCGCCCTGAGGCAAGCTATTGTTTCAGCCTCCAAGGCAATTTGCAACTTCATCAGCTCCTTCTCTGGCTCTTCCAAGGAGTGCTTCTTTATCGTTCTGGGCAGCCATTAAAGACCCCGAAGTAGAACCCTTAACGGGTGTTTTTTTCCCTTCTTTTCACAAAGTTCCAATATTCTCCGCAAGTGCCTACGGTTTTGGCCAGTTTTTCTCAGACTACATCTCTCTGTCTGGGTCTGATCAAGCTTTATAAACTTCCAAAACTCTACAAGCAGACAGCAAATTCAGGTTAGGCTTCTAAATCCAGGATTCCATAACCATTAGGCCGGAGAACATTGGAAAACTACCTTGTCCTTATTATTCTCCTCATTCTGAGTTGGGACACACGGGAGAAATACCAAGCCGTATTATTCTCATGAGGTCAAAACAACACAAAAAGCTTACTGGCAAACTTCAGAAAATCAGGCAACTTTGGCTCAAAGTTTACTACAACATCCAATCAACATAAAACACTTCTTACAGCATTAGCCTGGACCATTCACCTTAGCAAACTTTAAGCCCATTCAATGGTAAGTTACTCAAAATACTCCAACAAGAAGGAAGCAGAAGAAAAAGAGAGACAGAAAAGATACAGAAAAGCATACGTACAGCTACCAGCTCCTGGGTTCCAGCTGTGTTCAGACAGAAACTCCAAGAAGAGGTAGGGTCCAGACAAGGTGATGGCCTCGTGTTCGGCCCTAAATACCCCTTGGCCTTCATGGGCCCTTCCCCCAGGTGGGACTTGTGGTCATTTGGCCACTCAGAAGCTGGGTTAGGGGAGAGTGGAGCACTGCCTCTGGTGTGCCAGTGACTGGCAGCTCTGCCAGCCTGGGATACAGGCTCTAGGGGGGTGTGGGGCAGGTCACTGTCTCACCAGGGCAAGGCCCAACTGGCCCCTTCCCTCACACAAATGCATCCCACAATGTTTCGAGACATCACATCTATCCATTTCCTGACACTGCCTCACAGATCAGCCATTCATTCTTACTTGTTTCACCATGAGGAAAAGCAGTGGAGGAATTGGAATGTGTTGGAGGCTGAGCAGAGACTCTGTTCCATCAGAACAATGACCAACATGGCAACAATAAGACACACACACACAACAAAAGACTGCTGCAGCCTCGACTGGAGAAAAATTTTAAGATGCCCCCAACAGCAAACTTCCATATTTTTCCCTAGAGCTGTCTGAGATTTTCTGCTAAATTGCTCAATACAGTTGATGCCAGGACCCCAATAATCATTTCGGTTATCCTCACTAACATGTCCAGGAAGAGACAATCACTGTTTCAGAAGACTGTATCCATTTGATGACTGAGGTGGTATTTCTGTGAAGGACAGCTCAGCAAGAGCAGGATCTGTTCAGCTAAAAACCCAGAAGCCTACTGGCAGCTCTGACTCAGAGTGGCATGAAAGTAGCCACCCACATCACTCTGAAAGCACTGACATGACACAAGTGTAACACACAAGCTTAGTGAAGACACTGGCGGATGGCTATGTTTTTACAGAAAAACTTCATCAGTTTTCTCAAAACTGACACAAACTTACAAAAGTAGGTGAAGATGACGATGAGATGAAGACGCAAGGAAGTGCCCACCTAAAATCCACAATGCATTCACATGGGAAAAGGTTCTACCAATTCCCTCTTGCAGGACCAGGTGGGAACATTTGGAAAACAGAAATACAAAGAGAAGAACACAATGGGGTAGAAAGAAATGAAGGGAACTTGAAGACAGATGCCTAAAAAGGCTCAACAGGGCAAAGATCTCCTCTGGCATATACTCATGTCATGGAAGGCCATTGCCGAGCTGGCCCTGTGCATTCAGACTACGTAGTGCCTAATGCAAAAACCCAAGTTGTAGGAGCACTATGGGCAGACACTGTAGTGGCTGGCTGGAGTTATCCTAAAACCTTAATCCAGAGCACTTAAATCCATGGACCCATCCTAAATCCGGTAAATCCACCAGAATACGTTTGCACCAGCCTGCAACGAGTTTACAGAGTCACAAGGTCCAGCAGGAGCTTTGGTTTCAGGCTCTGTACCACAGGAAAACAGGCAAACCAAACTCAGACCTGAGCTGGCCTTGAAAGCCATCCAGTAAGGACATGTGAACTCAGAACTCTGGCAGACGCAGACAGGCTCTGCTCAGCTGAGACAAGTGTTACCTCCAGAAGCTGCATCTACAGCCAATAATGCAATTGTCAGGGGAACAGACACGGCTTGGTGGCTATTTCTTGTCTATATTTGAGAAAACCTAACAAATAGTTATATTCCTGCTATACCCACTTACCACTTTGTGTTTTGGCTTTGTCATAGAAACTTCCATTTCTTCGGCACCTGAATTATCACTGGGAGAGCCAGATCTAAAATCCATCATCTCTTCCTCTTGTTTCTTGAGGCTGTCTGCTACTGTTTGGATGGCTTTTGTCCATTCTTCCCTGGCAAAACATAGGCAAAGACATTCATTACTTGTGCCTTTAGATTACCATCTGCCATAGCAAGGATCACCAAGGAATACAGAGCCACTAATACTCTGATGAATCAATGGAAGATACAATGAATTAAGTGCATTTTCAAGCACATATCTTTATTAATCGTACTAGAAACAAGAGACAACTGAAGTCTTCCCAGTCTGGACATAATACAAGGCTTTTCAGACAACAGAATTTCTAATGGGCATTCAGTCAACAGCTCAAGATATGACCTGATGATACAGAGATTTACATAACCAAAACATACATGCCAAAACCAAAAAGCAAAAGGCTTACATGAAGCACAAAGCAATTAAAGACAGCTTCTACATTTCTACAGTGCACTGAAACACACATCCAACTAGTGGGGACACTATGGTACCTCTATGCACACATATCCCAAATTTTAGTGCCTTTAGCGGCAAGGGATGTTCTTGGAGAAGGTATTAAAGCCCAGGACACTCAGGTTATTCTTCTGTAGTAAAGATGATGACACTAGTACAGCAACTGCTGTGTAAACTTTAGCAGAATGTCAGCAAAAGCAGTGACATTTCATCTTAGGCACAGCTCTTGGTTACGATAAAGTTCCCACAGCTGTTTCAGCAATGGGTGCTCTAACAATGACCTCTTCAACTCCCATGGAGAACACTTCCACTCCAGTGTCCTTTGGGAGATTTCACACCTTTGGAAGCTACTGAAGTGAAAGTTCTTGGCCTTCACTCGATTTCATTGCAAATTTATTGAACATAAAGAATACAACTCATAAGGGCTTCCAGGGTCTCAGGACAGGCTTAAAGACACACACAGGGACTGAAGACACATCCAGTGGACTATCTGAACTTAACATGTTTACTGCCTCTTGTATATGTAGGGAACAGGATGTGGTGGTTTAGTTGGTGTTTTCTAGGCACTGGTTAAACTCTTCTCCTAAGGACATCCCAGGTAAATTATTTTGCTACTACAGCAGGATCAGCAGCAGCCAATGCTGAACAACTCTGTGCACAATCTGCAGTGCAGCTGTGCTATCCTTATCAATGTCCAATTTTTCACTGGTCCTATGAAGTTGGGGTTTTTTAAAATCATATCTGAACATGTGAGTTTCCACTTTTGATAGATGCAAGAGGCAGATCATTCCCCAGAGGAAGCAAAGTCCATGGGAAAAAGCATCCAACACAAGATTTTAATAAAAATGGCACCATGTAAGGTCTTTCCTGCCTTGTGCATTTTTTATTCTGGATTTTGCCCAAGTTGTGCACTATTCATCCAGCCCTGTCTAGGGCAGTAAGGTAATCCCAAACATTCAGAACATTCTCCCTATACTCCCAGCACAGAGTACTCTATTCATCATCACTAACACGTTCCCTTTTTTACTAGTCATATTTTTATACTCAGAATGATTACAAAAATAACTTCTTCTTCTGTACTTTTCTCTCTCCATTTCTTTAAAAAAAGCAAACTTTGGTTTTAAAGGCACACAAAAAGCTAATCGCATATTGACCTTCATATCTCTTTTGTTACCAACTTGGTTGAGATCTCGGCCCTCCTGAAGTGAGTATCTTTGACTTCTGGGAGAACAGAATTTCACCCTCAGCTTTTATGTCTCAAGAGTACACAAGAGAGGTGACTAACACTCCAAGCCCTGAAGTGTCACAAAGCTGACTTAATTGGCTAGGAGGGAACAAAACAAGACTGAAATACAATCTTCCCCCAAGTGGAAACTGCTATTCACTCCCTTTAGGGTCACTGACCACAAAGTTCCTAAAAGAAACAAGGACCAATTTTTTTTCTTTGCTTTTAATTTGACCTAAACTTCTGAATCAAAAGCAACCATAAGGAGCCATCTTTAAATCAGTGCATGCAAAGGGTATGGAAGAAAGAAGTAATACTGGGTAGAATTTACTAGTCTTCAAAATAAACGCGCCAGTATCACATCTAGGGAGGACCAGGGTTTTAAGATACCCACTCTGTTAGGGCAATGGTATTCGAATAATTTAAGTTCAGTTTCTGAAGAGCAAGTAAATATTTAAATACTCGGTAGTTGTATAATAGCTGTGTTGGAAAACTGTTCTCTCTGGAGTAAGAGATCAATTCTCCAATGATGAGAGCACAGGATGTAGCTCTTAGCTTTGTTTCCTAAAAGATGAAACAGAAATCTGCACCTGCAGCAGATAACTATCACCTTTAATATCTAATTTGCATAAGACATTAGCAATCAGCAATGATACAACTAACTTTTCCTTTAGAAATAAGGTGCCTAAATAGACTTTAGGAGGTCACTATTTTGATACAACTCAACTTTGCCTGGATCTCTACTTCACTTGTACTCATCCTTCCATAAACTCCCAGGTCAGAAACCCTTCATTTTACATACCACAACATTTCCAGTGAGAAATGAACCTTACGTTTCCAGAAATAACTACCTCGTACACACCTGCACCTGTCTGCTTTGGATAACCAACCTAGCAACAATTCACTTACAAACACTGCTCAAAATCCACTCTCTGAAACCCCCCTTTTAGGGTTGCTTTTATACTGGAAAACACACTAAAACTGTGGCACTCAAAAATGATTTGTCACTTTTCAGTCCAGACGTAGTTCATCTGATAAATAAGAGCTTCAGCAGAGGACTCACTATTAATGCTGAATGCTTGCATCTGCTTTTGCAAGGAGTTTATGCATTAAATATGAATGAAACATACCGCTCCTCTGGAGTCTCCACATGAAATGTTCTTTCAATTACTGTGGTCCACTGGAGGCATCTAATGATAAATGTGTTTGGTTTAGGCCGCTCTGTCTTCATCAGCTGGCACTCTACCACAATCAAGGAAGAAAGAGTCATGGTACATAAGCAGGTTTAAATAATCATTTGTCTTTATTCTTATCTAGCAAACTATTGCAATTAATCAGCCATAGAAATCTCTGTAAGTACTTCTTTAGGAGACTTGAGACAATTTACTGTGCTGATGAAACCAATAAATAGCTTGGGAGATAGCCATCTAAGCAGCTCTAAAATCAAATTCTGCTTTGAAAGGCTCCACATTTGGTCTGCCCATAGGGGTAAGCAGAAATGTGATGTGATAACACAGAAGCCATTCAGACTCAGGTCCCATACTCTAAAGGTCATCCACAGCACAGCACATGGCCAAAGTCATTTGATAATGCAGCAATTACATACACTGAAACTAAAGTCAAGCCCCCACATTCCCTCCCGTTGACTTTCCCACATAAAACCCTGTCCATGGCTTCCAGGGAGTTGCAAGAGAATGTCTGATCATTTTGCAGCGACCTGATGAAGATCAGACTCAGCATTTCCAGTCCTCAAACACTAGAGGGAACATCAAACTGCAAAGGCACCCCCTGAGAAGACCCCATTCCAAAAGCCTTCAGGAGAGCTGCCACAGCCGGGTGCTGCATGGACACGCAGTGAGCAGCTTCCATCCCTGCCAGGGTTTAAGCACAACCTAAAAAGGCGTACAGCTACATGCTAAGCCATCACTTCCTTCATCAAAATTTTCCGTAAAGAGCTCAGTGTAATTTTTTTTCATTTTTAAATCACATCTACTACTTTAAGCTTCTTAGGATGTTACAAGTGTTTATCCTTCAAATTTGGGCCAGAAAATGCTCCTTATAAAGGGTACACTTTAGCTCTATCAGAGATCTGAAAAACAAAAGAAAATCAATGAAATAACAACGGGAGCCAAACCACCATATTTTTTAGATAAAATTAACAGAAAAGCCAATTAATTAAACAGATCTTGCTGGAGGAAAGTCAAATTCAAAAACCAAGTGAGCAGGGGAAAAAAAAAATATAATTGTGGGACTTTTTTTCTTGCATTTAATTCTTTTCCTAGAAGTTAATGAAACCACAAACTTGCTGCTATTTGGTCTTCAGTTTCTAAATTGACTCCCAAATAAATAAAAAGGCACTATGAAGACAAGAAGAAATTTCTGTTTACTGTTAGAGCTGTGAACCCTCTCCACCATCAGCAATGTGCCAGTCAAGGACAGAATCCACCAGAGTAACAGTACCTGTTACTAAGGCTACACTTGTGCCATTAGGTTAATTTCATTATTGTGTAAATTTAGAATGCTCAGTTTTAAGTTCAAGCTCTTAATTAGCACCAAGATAAAATATTTACCGCCAGAGTTTTTGGGCGCTGTATTTTTGGCAGTATATTTCATGCCTCATTTGCTGCTGGAATTATAAGCTTTTCAATTAGTAACTCTGCATTTTTCATAACAAGAAAATACAATTTTTCTTTAATAGCACGCTGAGGTTATACTGCGCCCTACTAAAGCACTCCAATTAGATAAGAGAAAGTTTATTAATGAGTCATGCAAAGGCTTTAGCGCAATAAACGGCACTCCTTCATTCAGTCACATTAAACAACTTCCACACAGCGACGTGGCCGTGCTGGGTTTGGCCTTCCAGCCACCTCTGGCCTCTCACAGAATAGCAACGAAAGCCAAACACAACTGCTGGGGCTGGCACAGCCCCGTGAGCCTGGAGCTGATAAATTCCGCTCAAAAGATCTCACTGCTGCTCCCAGGCCGCCTACCTCAGTTTAGCTGCCCTTCTTTTTTTGTTGTTTGTTTGTTCTGCCTCCCATTTTTATCTGCTTAATGTGATTAGATTAAGGCTGGGGTTGTCCTCTAGAAGCCTGCACAACACAGCCCCAAGACACTGAATCTGGCTGAAGACTCGAAGAACAACATCAGGCTATTTCCTAACCTGGTGCTAATCCAGAGCTGTTCTCCCATACCTACCCCAAAGTACATTATAAAGAAATAAACAGAGAGGTTTTGCTTAGATTTAAAAAACACTTTAGAATCATATTCTCAAGTAGCTGCATAGATATTTAAACTAGCCAGGAATTCTAGATTTAACCATGTAATTTCAGCATGATAAACCACACAAGGCTTTTCCTGCCATAGATGGGGACCAGTTAAATGTCATTCTTCCCCTAAATCAGCACTGTCCATTGGTATTTGTTAAGCTTGCTGATCCAGCAATCTTTAAGACATACAGCAAGATGAATAATAGAGATTTGTCAGTTAATAACCACTATAATTCAAGAATGTCACCCAGAATTGTTTTGTTTAGTGAACAATATGCTGTCTAATTACCCTGCTCAATCATAACAGCACATATCAAGAAATACAGAAGGCTTTACTTTTAAGTTGCTTTACCGAAGTGCTGTTCCACATAGGTTCTAGAAGTTTGAAACTACCACTTATTTCTCACCATATATGACAATCACATGGATTTTATCAATGAAGCAAATGAACAGGAGTTTTTTTCTTGCTCTTAAACCCAACTGTGTGCTCTTCACTGTAGCTGAAGTTAAAGAAGCACCAAATCCACCTTCTCTAATCATCATAATACTGCAACGTGCACCACTCCAGCAGAGCACAGATACAGATGCTGTGCAGTATTAGATCTGATTTATGGCATGTTTGGGGGTTCTGCTATAAAAACATTCCATTTCAAACAGGGACTGAGGGTCGTTTATCCACTTTGAAGGAAGTTTTTCCTGTGAAACAGGCCTACATAAGTAGTCCCCATTTGCTACAGAGTAAGTACTATAAACAGCAGACTGTTAAAAATTATTTAAATTGCTCTAAAGAACCTCCTGATTCTTTCCTGGCATTTGGTCTTTTAAAGTAAGTAGGACAGAGAAATTGTTCCTAACAGGAATAGACACCAAGGCATTCAAATGTAAATTACCATTTTGTATTTGAAAGACACTTAGTATTATCCCAGTGACTTCCTAAAATGTCACAATATTTGCTTTCCCAGCACTTAAGCTAAAAGGCAGATTACTTTGCTGAAAGTGTCAAACTCTGCTCCCTATATAATGACATCACACTTAAAACAATAATGTCAAGGATGAATCCTTCCTATTCCTGCTTTGGTTTAAGAAGGGTATGGAGAAAGACAAAAAAGAAAACAAAAAAAAAAAGGAAAAAGGTAAATAAGGAAAATAGAATGATGAAGAAATAAAACTTTTGGAAGACAAACGGGAATATTACATTGAAGTGTTTGTTTTCTGCTAGTACCACCGGATAGATTCAACTCTGAACTGTTCAGCATAGCAAAAGTGAGGGGCCAGAAGCACCAAGTTACAGACCTGCACAAAGGTGGGTCTTAGTAACTGCAGACAAAAAAATCCAACCACTAATCTGGCCATCCTGTGCGCTCTGAAAAATGCTTGACCGCAGACACACAGTCCAGTCCCAAAAGGAGCTCTCGTATTGTTGAGCAATTATGTTTTCAGCAGTACAACAAAACCACCACAGTCCATCTTCCTTTTTGACAGCCAGGAGAAATAATCCCTTTCTAACAGGAACAGCCTCTGTCTCCATGTGGTTTTTCACAATATACTGCTTTTCTCAGCTATATGGTTTTAAAGGCTTATAACCTAATAGGGAGACATACATGATAATCCGAGATTACAATCGGTATGAAGGCTACTTATCTCACAGATTTACAACACAGCCTCTATTGGTTATTCATCTGCAGGGGCTCTGGAGCAGAACTTTTAGGTACAGACTTTTTTATTCCTTCTACCTTTTTAGTGGAAAAGTAAGAACACAAACACAGATAAGACTCAAAAATCTCAGTTAAACACTCAGGCACCATGTTTTGGGAGTATTACTTTGGGTTCTTTTGGATTTGTTTTTTGTTTGTTTGTTGTTGGGGTTTTTTTAAAATAAATCACCAATAGGTTAATTCCGGAGAAAATAAACTCCTTAAATACAGCAAACATTGATATATGGCTATTTTAAAAGGAAAATTAGGGGGAGAAAAAGTTGTTTAAAATAAAAAGCCTCCCTTTAGCTAGAGTGGCTTAGAAACAAGTTTTCAAAAATGTGTAATCAAAACCCTCACAGACCAAAATGAAAAGGCTAGTATAGGAGAGACTGTCAAGCACATGGAAATCACACACAATTTATTGCTAATATTTTCTTCATACCTGTTAAAGACGGGTGACCATTAGTTATCTTCTGTCATAGCTTTCTCATTAATTATTTCCTACTTCTCATGCACTGACAAAATCACTCATTATGAATTTTACACTACAAGCAATAAAATTCCCCTTTAAAAAAAACCCTCCTTTTACTTGCAAAGATAAAAACGCCTACATTTTTGTACAGCAGAAGAAGGTAAAGATTTTAATCAGAAACATGGGACCACTTCCAAAGAACAGACTGACAGAGACAGCCTGCCATCTCATTAAAAAAAAATCTGGCTCGCTTATTAACAAAAAAAGTCAGGGTTATCATGGTCTCTTGGAGGAAAAGAAAACAGAAGGATTAATTTTTACAAAGTATTTCATCTAAATTCCCCCCACCTTTCACTGGCAGGAGGCTTCTACAGGCCTGTGCTCTGGCCTGAGCCTTCCTCCAGAGACAGCTTAAATTCATTCACGATAACTCAACATCTTAACCTAAATGAAAGGATCAGGCAAGCAGGTTCAAAGGGAAAGCCTGTGGTGCAAAATACATCCAAACAATGATCCCTGAGATGAGCACAGCTGGTTAGAGCCTGTTGCTAATAACACCAAGCGTGTGGGTTCAATCCCCATATGGGCCATTTACTTGAAGAGTTGGACTCAATGATCCTTGTGGGTCCCTGTCCAACTCAGAATATTCTGTCAATCTGTGAAAGCGTGGAGGGCACCCAGAAGGGACAGAAGTGCTGGCAGAACTGCCTGCTACTGCCTACATGAGAAATTAAATCCTGGTGGGGAAACAGCTGCTTCTGTGGGCCCAAATCCACAATAATGACTTCTAGCAAGGAGGCCCCACTCCAAACATCAAGGCCCTCCTGACCTGCCACTGGTTCACCAGGCAAGAGCCACTGCTAGGAACATCCTCCCACCCACCACCCAGCCCATGATGCCTCTTACAGGGACTACAACTCATCTATAAGCATGTGCTGTGTCTTTTCCGGCAATGCTCTGATGCCATGGTAACAAACCTGTTTATCTATAAATGCTGAGACTGATGGGCTCAATCTGCCAAAAAAGCACCATGTTCCTGTTTTGAAAACTGATTTAAGTTAACCCATTTCAAAGGCAACTTGGACAAAGAAAAGGTGATGGACACATTTTTACTCCTTAGCACTGAGCTGCCCAAGTAATGCAGTTAGCAGCAAGAGGATGGAAGTGTCCTCCAGAAGAAGTGTTTGTTAAACACCTCTGGCTATAGACCAAGTCATGAATTCATGAATTAGTTCATGAATTAATGGCTTTCTGCTGCTTTGCTTTACCTTCTTGATCTGTAAGAAGATACCAGTCTAAAGAGGAAAGTACCATGTCATTACTGAAATGAAAACACTACGACAATTCTGCCTCTCAAATGAGACAAAAAGCCCCAAAGCACTCCTGGAATCCTGCACAGAAGCACCAGGCAACAGCATGTCCATTATTTATTCCCATCACCACTCAGAACAGGTATACGCTGCTACTGGAGGAAAAATAATGAATGTTTTCATTAATTCCTACTGCTGCCCAGCCCCTTTCCAGGAGCAGGGTGTTCCAAAATAAATACCTGCTTAATGATCAGCTACAAAGATGAATCCACTGTATTTTGAGCTACTTTGTAATGAAGAGGAAAAGCCCCTACCCTTCTCTCTGCAGAGCTTTGCTTCCAGTAGTCACCAGGAACATCGAACAAATCATTGTTAATAACAGGTGCCACAATGATCTATTTTTAAGTGGTAGAACGAGACACAGGCAGATCATGAGACAGGAAAGATTAAGAACAGGAGAAAATAAAAGCTGGAAGTATACAGTGAAAGATTAAAAACATGAGCAAGAAAAGGAAATTATCTTCAGAGTCTTCTATCACATCCTGTGCTGCAGCACCTGAGCAAAGTCAGAAATATTTGCATAGGAGAGAGTGCAGAGGTTAGGAAATGTTACTATTTCCAAATCCTTTTGTTGGCTTTGATAGAAGAACTATGGGTTTGTGCTCAAAATTAAGAAAAACCAAGTGTGTTTCATTAAAACATGCACTCGCTCTGCATTCTCTTATGCTAACAATTAAGTAACTCTTAACCTATGTCAATGCCACTGGAATCCAGATCTGGCAGCGGAAATGCTTCTGCTGTACCTACCTGCCAAGTACATGCACCTGGGTGAATTTTCACTTTAAAGTAATTTGCTGACTAACATGCACAGAAAATATTAACAAATAAACCCATTTTATTCAATAACCACAAATGGTAAATTACTAGAAAACTTTAAAAAGAAGAAAAGCAGAACATCGAATATCCACATTACAATCATTCCTGAGAAACACAGCATGATTTATCAGCTCAAATAAACACGCTTAGTGTTTAGATACATCACTCTGGGCAGATTTGAATGTTACTGATGCAGCTCACCAGCTACGCTACAAGAAGACATCAACCCCCAAACTGGACAAGGGAGCAGCTACAAACACTTACGAGCTACTGAGAAGTTGTTTAAAGGTGATTCCCGCTGGTCAACATCCTGCGGTCGTTCCTTGTAGCCAATGAAGGTGCCGTCGTTCTTCAACAGAAAATACCGCGGCCTCCATGTTTTGATGTATTCTCCTGGAAACACAGGATGGGCAAAGGGAGACAACATCAGAAAACACCCCAAAACACTGACACACCAATAATTTCTGTTAATATTGAAACTATATGTCATCCTGACAGCAACAGTTTTAAGAACATTCAGTTCAGTCTGATACAAACAGTGGAAAAATACAGGCACTGAGTCACATATTGATAGCGATGTTAGCTATAAAAATGGGACTTCATGAAAGGTAAACAGCTATGTTTTATTCTTCCATCTACTTCGATTTCTATTCAAATTCTGCAACATCTGCCTTAAATGCATTTTAAATTTTAAAAAAATCAGAACAGATGTCCTATGTATTATTTTTGCTATTGTCATTTTTCATACTGACAAGTGGAGAAATTTTTTTCATTTACATTTTGCAGTGCAAGTATTTTAAACAACAATGGGTAATTTACTAATTAGTCAACTGCTTTATCAAACCAACAGTCACTTTCAGACCATAGGAAGATAATTCTCTGCTTACGTTACATAACATCACTCACTTCTCTCACAACATCTCAAGCATGAAACACAAGATGATATATCACAATATGAAGGGGAAAACACTGGATGATGTATAGCCACCACAAAGTAGAAAACAAACATCTACTCTGAAAGATATGCCACCTTTCTTTGTCTGAGGAAACACCCATTGCTCACACCATGCTACTGCTCATCTGAGTAACCTGCACAGGTGACACTTGTGTGACTGTGTTACAGCCACATTCAAAATGCTCAACAGTAGAATAAGAAGAGTTAATCAAGACCTTAGTTATTTACTGGATTTATTAAGCCAGGGAAGGAAGACCGAGGTCCCACTTATTGCTCTTCTGGATGACTCTCAATATGCCTCCGTTTTTTGCTTATTGATCAGATCATTGTTTTCTGAGGCAGTCTCTCAAGAACCTCAAAAAGCTTTTCATGGTGCCAAGCTGCCCCTCTAGGTCCTACAGCAATGTTTCTACTCAACTAAGTCACAAAAATCTCATTCAAGGTGTTATTCTAAACATGGTACTGGCCACATTTTTCCAATTTTGCTCACCCCTGCAACTGATTTAAAAATTTTAGAAGCAAATGGTCAACTACAAAGCACCCACAGCCACGCATCAACCACACTCTCCTCCCTCCTGTATGGTTTCTCACTGGTTTGTTTAACACTGGGGAGAAGATGAGGGAGCACACCAGGAGCTGAACTCCTTTCCAGCCTGCCACAGCAGGACCACACCTGTGCAACCTGTAATGCTGCCCTGCAGTGCCTGGTGCCCAGTGCCCACAGGCTCACCTGCTGGCAAGCTCTTTGAACAGCCAAGAACAGTGGGAGGAGAAGGCTCACCAGATTTACTGGCTCTGGCAACGTTCTGTTCCTCTCCTGTTCTCCCAAGCTCCTCTCACACTTTCCCGCTGCTCAGCTTTGCTCCGCTGGTAATTTCTCTCCCAGTGAAGTGCATCCTGCCCCAAGAACTCCCTTGCAGCTGCTTTGTCTCCTTCCTCTCCCCACAGACCTCCTCTCCGTCTGTGGTGCAGTTTCAACCTGCTTCGGGCAGCAGCTGTGTCACTTCTCCGTTCACACTCATCCTTCTCCCTCCTGCACACAGAAGCAGAAGCAACCCCGACGCCCACACAACACAGCCACGGGTGTGCACAGCCCCCACCAGCTGCTTTCACCTCTTCAGTCCTCCTTGGGCTTTCAATTTTAATCTAAAGCAAAAAACTAAGAGCTACTGAACTGTGAGAGAGTTGCACAGAGCCACCTTTGCAGTGGCCATGTCTGCCAAAAACATCCATTTGAACTGATGAAACAGGTATGGGCAAGAAAGAGGAGAGGAAAAGGAGCACAAACCTTCTCATTGTTTTTTTTAGACATGGCTGTTACTGCTCTAAGTGTTACACCAACTTATAAAGCCTGTAGAAAAGTGTCATTATCGCTCCAGGAATTTCAGAAGAACCCACCTGTCATGGTTTAACATTTACAGGCAAGGAGGTAAACGTAGAAGGTTTTGTTGTCATCATCTTTTTAATTCTGACCTTAATTAAATGCTGAAAACTTTCTGGGATCAGCAGGAGATTATGAAGCCTTTCACATTTAAATTATCAGTCCGACTCGGCCCAGATCAGTGAGATTACTGCAATCTCATTACTATTACACCACAGATGTGACTACAGGGACAAGAAGATACATGGCACGCTCAGCCCAACTCCAGACTAGAGATTTGCCAGGTAAGCAGGTTGGGGAGGTGGCTGCCCAGACTATCAGGATTTTGGAATGTGGTGTTACATACCTGACTCGTTGGTATTTTCTTCTCTTGCATAAAGCACACCCAGGATGAGACCTAATGACCACCACATACCCCTTATCATACCTGCATTTAGGATTAAATCCAGATTAGATGGGACAAAAAAATACCTGAACAGGGACAAGACTGAGAGTTTCCACTCCCCTTACTCCCTAATTTATGCTGCACATCTTCCCCACTGGCATTTACAGAGGGGACATTATTTTTTTGCAGATTCTGAAATTATTATCTGGTTATTTGCAGTGAAGTATACATAATTTTAAACAGAATTACACTACTGTGACAGGAGACTTTCTCTGAGATTAGATGCTTATGTTTGGCTCTCATACTTCCTTACAGCTTTATCCCACCGATCTGCTTCTCTGTTAGAAACACATCCTCTAACGGGATTAATCACACAGTCTTTAAAATGGTGCATTCCATACATATATAGCATCCTCCTCCACATTCACTGCTTCTGTGTGAAAAATCAAGGATTTCATTACTGCCAGTCTTTCTGCAGGGATCATTCTACTTGGATCTTCCTTTAAGCATTGCTTTAGCTGGTTATGGTTCCTGATCCACATTTTTAATTTGCAAATAAGTAATATGATTTTATTTAAAAATTTTTACACATGTCCAGAGCTTAATGAAGACTTTAATACAGCAATCCAACATATTATTGATTATTGTTCTTGCCAAGGAGAGTATGAGGCACAGTGCAGCATCTGTGGTATAAATTTTTATTATATAACACACTGAGGTTGTACTTCTGCATCCTACAAAAAAGTGGCAAGACACTGCCTGGTGTGTGACTTCCCAAAGGGTGATCTCCAAATATGATTTTACATTCAAGCCTGAGCAAGCTATCGTTCCTCTGCAGAAGCTCGGACACACGGATTCACCAACGCTCATCAAAAAGATGTACAAAGTGCATATTCTTAAGAAACAAGTTTATATTTTTATGATTACCTAAAAGACTATAAATGGCCCATGAGGACCACATCAAAAGGTGACAACAAATCTTGAGTAGTGGAGGCAGAAGAGGAGTTTGTCAATACAGACAAAAAAATAATTATGTGGAACTGCTGGGACAAAGCTGTCTGAAAAACATCAACACCTTTTCCTTCCTCCGATATACTCAGCGAGCTGTCATGCCTTAAGAGTGAACTGAACTGTTTCATTTTTTGCCCTGTGTTCTTTGTTCCTGTTGCGGTTTTGTTTTTAAGAATCACAAGAAGAAGTTACTTGAAGTCACTAATATTAGCAGTTATGTAGTCACACTAGAAAGAATCGTACCAAGTACAGTAAATGCAAGCATGTGTGGCAAATTCTATCAGACAACACTAAAAAAAAAAATAATGATCCACCATGGAAAAGTGAACAATTTACAAAGCAAAACATTTTTTCCTCTGTGATTCATTGCTTGTGTAATGTCCTGGCAGAGTCTTCTTTGTTTTCAGTAACAGAATGCTAACACTGCAGAGACAGGAAAGCAAAAGCATGGGTTATAAATCCTACATATAAAATCCTGGAACCAAACAGACTCCTCTGTAGCTTGCTAGCTTTATTATTTAAAATCTTTATGTACCATTCTGTTTACTCCAAGCAATTTCCAAATTGCAAAGATTCCCAAACTGTTTTTATCTGGAAATATACACAAAGATTGTTATAGACTGATTTCCCTTTATTGCCTTGTGTCTGCCCCCACACACTGAACATTAAAATACTTAACACACACTTAGAATGTAAATCCATCTCATGCCAGAAAAGCTTTTTCGCTGTAACACATACTGCAAAGCACACTTATGCCTGAATATGTCAGAAAAAGTTAAACACAAAACTCCTTTGGTTCATGAAAAGTTAATTCTACTGAGGATTTACAATAATGCAGGGTTAGATTATTTTCCTCTCCTCCCCACAACAGTATCTCACCGAATCTGGAGCTGTCTACCACTGATAGAGTGTCTAACATCAGAAACAGCTGCCACTCCCTGGGAAGCTCACGGGGTAAGTGGAGAATAATGAGCAGCAAGCACCAGCAGAACAAAAGAAAATCCATCTTTATTTACCAACTGCTGCATGCTTGTTGCTGCATCAAGCTCATTCAAAGCCAACACCACACCCTTTAATTCAGAACAGACTATATTTAAGAAGCCTCTGCTTTTTTTTAATCAACTCACACGTACCAATGGTTTGAAAAAAAAAAAATCATTAGGTTAACCAAGTCAGCATCCAAGGCTACCCTTGATATTTACAAAAGCACTGGACCGACTACTAGCTTTCTTATGACCCAAAGTAACCAAGTAACAAGCCCAGGAGCACTGACTGAAAACAAGGTCTCACTTACATGAAATGCAGTCAAGTGGCTACCACAAATCTACGGATAAATAATGCATTAAACTTTCTGCTCTGAGCATCAGAAGTAGCACCTTTAATTGCATTTAAGCTTAACACTCAAAAAATTAGAGCTTTTGAGTTATGTAAGCCTTCTCTACATTCCCACACGCTCTGATGATGTGCGACACTCCCTGCTTGTACAGCCCCAGTTCCCGTCCAGGGAACATGAAAGTTATGCCAATCGCAGCGCTAATGTGCCACCCGTCAAAGGCGGGGTGACTCATTGCTGAGCCTCAATGGCCATGCGAAATGGTCTGCATCCTGTCGGCCTAATAAGGGCTCGGAAAACACATGCCAATTTCCTTAAAGACGTGAAGCTTTCAGGAGCTGCCATCTCGTTCGTGCTGAGGAGTGGGATGGGGATTTACAGTTAGTTTTTACTGCTTGAGTTAACTTGGGTAAGTGTCCACTCGCTTTAAAACCAGCTGAAATCAAAACAGATTTGGAAAAAAGAAAGCAGGGCTTGAACACTTGCCTTTGCATTTCTAAAGCACTTGGAAGCAAACCCTTTCCAAGTGCAGGGAGCTAATTCTGGATCTTAACGACCTGACACCAAACAATTAAGTCTAGGGTGACCCGAATGAAAACTCAGCTCAAATATGTTTTGTTTTTTATAAAAAATAGCTGCACAGACACCCACCAGGCTGGTGCACCACTCTTCATTCCCCTTAGGAAACTGTCAGAACAAGACATTTAAACACAGTAGATTTTCAGTAGCTTGGGGAAATCAAAAAGAAAGGAAAAAAAAAAAAGAGGTTATGTTAATGTCTTTCCCAACAAACTAGCGGAGAGGGGAGGACCTCTGGTTTGTCTGCCTATTCAGAGGCGCAGTGAAGGGGCCGGTTCTTTGATGATTTTTTTTGGGCCCCTCTCTGGATGCCTCCTCGGCCACCGCCTCCAGCGTACAGCTGCAGAGGCGCTCCCTGTGCCTGGAATCTCAATGAGGTGGCTGGGCCTGCTGCCGGGGCTGCTCCCCGGTGGGGAGGTCACCCGCAGCCCACGGCCTCCGTGCCAGGCCAGCACTGCAGGAACAGCTCGGCCGCTCTGTGCATGGCCAACGCTGCACAGCTCGGCTCCTCCATCTCTGTGCGTGGCCAACGCTGCACAGCTCGGCTCCTCCGTGCCTGGCATGGCCCGAACGTGGGGTCCCACAGTCCCAGCAGGCTGATTCGGGGCATAACAAATCGGTTCCCCACTTTCTTCCCCCGCGGGCAGTGGGACGGCTGTGGGGTGAACGGCCGTGACTGACGTGACTGCCGACAGGTTCAGGAGAAGTGCCGCCTCCTCCTCCTTGGTTTCAGCTTTTCTAAACCTCCTGCCGTTTCTCACGCTCAGGGAGAGTTGCAATACAGGGCACCTGCTTCATTATCATATCTTGGGGGAATATGGGGAGGNNNNGGGGGCACTGGAGGTGGGGCGAAGGGTGACGGATGAGCCGTCTGGCCTTCGAGCAACAAAGGGAGCCGTAGGAGGGCAACTCCTGGTCACCTGGCACCCCACATCTGTAAATTAACTTCAGAAAGCAGCACGCAGCCTTGGCTAAGGGCTTCCCAAAAAGCTATGTAGAAAAGTAAACGTACTGGAAGCTGCCCCTGTCTTTAGTTACACAACAGCGCAGGTGGGAAACACCAAAGGAAGGCCACGAGTGCTCTGATTCACAAAGCTGACCATGGGAGAGATGAGAAGCCAGATTACAGAGAAAGAAAAACAGATTCTCACCCAATACTTTCCCTGTGCAGGGGATGGACAACTACCACGTTCTTGGATTCCTTCTTGCCAAAGGATTTGAGATCACCAGCCAACACTGCAGAAGATGACACCTCTGTATTTTTTACCACTGTACTTCAACTGTATAGTTATGCAAAACTGAAAAATGGAAGTTTAGATTTTTCTTTTTTTTTTTTTTTTTGCTGAATTTCAGTTTAGAAGGTCAAAAATGTTGCCATATTGCTTACAGCAATCAATTTAAGCAATACCAGATATTCCCAAAGGAGCAAAACAGAATTAATCAGCATGTAAAAAACTCCTTACTCCTACCTTTGGCACAGCTTAGTCAGGCTAGTCCTAACCTACAGCTGTCTCCAGTGGGAGAAGATGTAAATGAAATTTCATTAAAAACAGCAGTTTTGAGGATAGCTACATAAATTAAAGGAAAATATAAAGTGATTTCTTAAGCTATACTGCAAACAATCTCAGAGTGAATTGCATCTTCACTACCTCATGGTACAAACAAAAGGACTTAAAACTACCATGAGGTGTGCAACATGATTAGAAAAATCTTTTCTGCAATAAACTTCCAAGCAACTACAGCATTTTAACAAAATAAAACACTCCTGTAACAGAAAGTGCCATCATGTATTTCTCTGCTTTTGACAGGTGCCCAACTCTCTCCCATTTTTATAAATAAATAAAAATGACAGAGGAGCTGTCAGATTCACTGAACTGAATTAAGCATACTTAGAACAATTATTTCTCCCCAAGTAATTTTTACCTTGACACTATGATGGAAAATAGCACAAGCAGCTAACAAGGCACTTAAGCTAATAAGCCTCTGCAAGTTTTTAAATATCTTCCGTTGGAGGAAGGAGGTAGCTACAACTATTCCTCAAGCTCAATCTGAATACGGGCAATATTTCTGCAAATCAGGCTCTTAAATACACCCCATGTACTTATAAAAACAGTGTGACTTAGTCCTCCAAAGATTTTATGTCTACTACAAATACAAAGAAAAATAAAAACTAAACCAGAAACACCAAACACACCACACCCTGGCGTATTTGAACAAGGATGGGCTTTTCTAGACAGCATCTGAAAGCTGATTCAATTATTTCACCTCTTCACCTAAGAATCCTTAGGCATGACACCTGTGCTTATCTGAACACATGCCTGATTTAAATATCACAAACCCAATTTTGTTCTTCAGCAAATCCCATCTAGAGATTGACAAGAGTGTCTGAGGGGACAAAGCAAAAAAACACACACAAACCAAAGCTCTTCCAGAACAAACTAAGACTGAAATCACAGTTTTTAAACTTGTATTCCTCAAGCAACCTAAATACAGGGGATGTTCAGGAAAAGCATCATTAATTGATTAAAAATTATTTTAGGTCCCTTCCCTCACTCTACCCCATTAAAGATAAGGTGAGTTAAAGACTCCAGCAAGAGTGATTTTTATGCTGCATTTATTTGCTTTATGAACATTAAACCCGGAAAAGTACTCAGCAGAGGTTCCTCATTAAAATCCCAAAGTTGGTGAGGCTGAGAGATTACCTGGTAGCTTGGAGGGTGGGTGCCCATGGGAAAGCAAGAGTAGGAGAGGGAAAAAGCACGACACAGCCACAAAAAAACCAGAAACCATCCACACTGAGGATGTTTTCATCCACCACTCCTTGAGTCTCTGGCTTGCTCTTCTAGGCTCCCATTACCACATCACTGTGTCATTCACAAAGCAAATCAAAACCTCAGGGAATTGTAAAGAAATGGAGAAAAAAAAGGCTAAAGGACATCAGGGGAGATTTATGGAAACAGCAGCATTTCTAAAATAGATTAAATGAACCAACTTCAGAGGCAATTTGAAAAGGGAAAAAAACCTCTCTGTAAAAACTAAGCTGCAGAACATGGACTTTAATAAATAAGCAATTTATGGGGAGTAAGAAATTAACACATTGTATTGTTATCCTTTAGCTTCTGGGTTTGAGTCCTGATTTTCAACATAAATGCAGAGAGTTGTTTTCGGCCACTTACAGTAAAAGCTCTACCAGTAATTGTGTGATCATGCTGTGCATCAGGAAATTTCTTAAAAGTTCCAAGAAAATAAAATCAAAGTAGAATTTTAAACATGTTTATACAAATAGCTACTGGGTAAATATTTAATAGAAAGATGAATGAAAGCTAAGTTAAGCAAATATTTCAATGGAAAAATAAAAAGTAACATTAAAAAAGAGGTGGTGTCTTTACAGGGCTGGGGCTAATTTGCATTTCCCTTCTTCATTTTCTCACTAGCAAGTCCACAAAATCCTGGAGGAGCACAAGAGGACCATGTTAGTTCTAACAAAAAGTTTCATTTATCTTGAGGCATTTAATGGCCACCAGTGGAAAAATTAGAAGCACTTCCCAGAAAGCAAGTACTAATATTTGTTATCATGGTAACCTCCTGGTTACGCCTCCAAATTTAGTATTCCACAGATAAGTTTTACTGAGTCACTACCCCAAACTCAGCAATGAAAATCTCCTCCAGATAACAAGAGTGCTGCCTCATTTCGGAGGAATTTTGCAAAGTAACTTCATTGCATGCTGAGAACTTATTAAAGCAACTTCATCACTGAGCAGCGTAAGAGCAGAACAGCGACTGCAGCTCTGGTGCTACGCTTAGCCAAGTAACACAGGCTAAGAAACTCTGACAAGGAT
The DNA here is from genome assembly GCA_013390045.1 of Picathartes gymnocephalus. Classification (NCBI taxonomy): domain Eukaryota; kingdom Metazoa; phylum Chordata; class Aves; order Passeriformes; family Picathartidae; genus Picathartes; species Picathartes gymnocephalus. Next base: position 61,281 of record WEKY01013394.1, on the reverse strand, counting down.
TTCTGTGCCCTGGATTGAGGTGTCATCACCCTAGAGCAGAGCATAATCCACACTGCTGCCTCAACAAGGTCATAAGCCTCACTATTGCAATTCATTTATTTTTATAATACACAGTAAAAATGTTGAGTCTTAATATAATCAAACAGCTAAATTCCTGTTGGATTTCAGTGGTACCACAATTTAACCCTGTAACATTGAAACGTGTAAAATACAACTAGAAACACATACCTATAACCACAATTATTTTTGAACCCCAAACTTATCGACTATATTAAGCTCATTATACTTCTCCCTAACAGCTCCAAGCTCCAGGAGAGATGCATTTCAGTCACATGAAGATCTGTTTCTTACACAAGGAGGAATGAAATAAAGACCAACCTGAAAAAACACACAATAAAGACCCACTTACCTTGACAACGATACCCTAAATTAATTCCCTTGTTGCCAACAGCATCTTGCTACACTAAAGTCACTTTTCATTTTAAAAATAGCATAAAAAATGAACAGTATATCCCACACAGAAGTAGGAAATAAATGGACACAGAAGATAGGAGCTTGAATTACACTTTCCAGTCTGCAGTGCCTCTTAGTTTTGTTTAGAGAAGACATGGCAAAAATTTCAAAACTTTTTTATTCAAACTGCTCCTATAAGCAGTGAAAAAACAAACATCACCCCCAGCCTGCCCTAAACTCACACCAGTTTCTGTGGGCATTAAATCTGGCACTTGCCTCACTGGATCTTCTGAGGTCAGGGACTGCTGCATTGGCCCCACCTTTCCTCCACACCTGGTTTTCGAAGCGTAGCACACCTCACAACTGCTCCTCACCACACACATTCCTTCATCCACCCAAATCCTGAAAGCCGCGTCCCGTAACTGAGCACAGCCCACATTCTCTGTAGTTCCATCTTCCCACTGTCACTAGGATGTCCCTAAAGAACAGAAGCAAAACAAACTCCAAAAGACATCCCTTGCTTAACCACATTACAGCTACCTGTCAAGTGTAGAACTTGCAACAACTACAAAAGCTCTCTAAGAAAGCCAGATTGCCACACTTTAAGTCTGAGAACACCAGAAAATCATAAATAAAGCTTTAAACTCATATGAACACTTCTGCTTTTTCTAGTTTATATATATATATTTTTTTTTTAAAAGACAGAGAAAAAGCCCTACAGGTCACCTGGGGTAACACTCCTAAAGGCCATCTGGGGCTACGCTCGTGCCTCAGGGACTTCTGGCAAGGAAGGTACAGACACACGTACAGAAAAACCTCCATGCAAGCCCTGCTCGATACTTAGCACATGCTCTGTCTTAAAGCATTTCCTGCCACTGGTCCCTGAGCTGATGCTTCCAGCTCAGGTGGCAGCTGCTGAGGGCTCCTCGGCCACTCCAGGGGTCGCCCCAAGCAAGGCCACCCTGCAAACCCTGCTGCTGCCATTAAGGTGGGAGGGGAGCAGGAGGAGAAAAGGAGCGGGGCGGGGGAGGAATAGAGATACCTTTGGAAGACAGAAAACTATGCTAGACACAAGATGCGGCTACAATTCTAGCTGAAGTCTGCTGCATCAGAGCAGTGTTGGCAAAGGGACAAGCTGGGTCTCTGATGGGCAGATGGGAAGGCGCTGACTGGGCTGAGAACACAGGCAGGGCAGGGAGACGTGGCAGCCTGACCCCCCACCCCAGGCCATGCCAGTAGTGCCTGTGGCAATCACCAGTCCTTTCCTGCTCCTGTCCCAGCACCAACGCAGGCAGCTGGAAGCACAGGTTGTGACCAGTCCATAGGAAGAGTGTGCTCCCCACTCAGGACCTCGTTCTTGACATGCAGCCAAATCCAGCAAGTTGAAATATCAAAGCTATTGTATCTTTTAGATACACACAGACACATAGGTATGTTACACAGAGCTAACGTGGAGCCTGGCTATGGGCACAGTATCGCTGCACTGACCCTGCTCCTTCATAAGCACAGCCAACACTCACAGGAAAATCTTCCAATGTCACACTGCCCACAAAGACTGTACCACCCTCTGGTCTGGGGAAGCTATAACGTTTAGATTATTCCCCTACTACTGCTTTTGCACATTTATTTCCCCATCCTCTGTGAGAAAATCTTTTTAACTTCAGGATCACAGCCTGAGTATCAAACTAAGAGACAAAAAAGTTTCCAAAAAGCAGTCACTGAATATTTGCAGTTTTCATTTATCCACTTCACACTAAATGAACCTTGGTTGTGGGCAGACTTACCGTAAATTACAGTCTTCTAAGTGAAGACACAATTGCCTATAGAAATTGGACAGTCCAGGTAACACCCTCTTCTTAATAAAAAAAAAGAAAAAAAGAAAAAAGAAAAAAAGAGAGAGAACAAAGGACCCAAATGAAAATTACTGTCCTAGTATTAGATTTGGTGGTAAAATTGTAGTTCAATTACAAGATTAACTAAGCACAAGTCCACTACTGGATCACTATCACTGGTTTGAGAAAATGTTTTTCTATACACTTTTCTTCCCCTCATCAGAGAATCCAAATTTCCTAGTTTAATAATTTTCCAATTTCTAAAAGAAATGGAATCCTTCTTAAGCAGTGAAGACATCTAGTTATTTAATCACAAGTGCAGTATAAGACTAAAACGGTTTTGAAAAATTAATCCTTTATGATAAAGTTTCCCAATGAACATTAAATCAACAGGTTCTAAATTTCAGGTAAAAAATCTGATTGAAACTGCTGCTCTGCAAAACTACCACATTCTCCTGCCTCTCCTTACTGAAAATGCAGTCTAAATTGTTACTTCCATAAAGAAATACATGCAATATTAACAGGAGTTCTACAAAAAATTCTTGACGACCTGCAAGGATTGTTGTACTTAACACAAACGTAAAATTTACAATGATTTATCATACAGAAATTAACTGCTCTGCAGATATGCATACAAGCAGGTTCTCATTTCATACTACAGTTGGAATTTCTACTAAATTTTGGGTGGTGGCAATTAAACAGATTCCTTTGCAGTCCTCTGTTCTTTGCACCTAATTCATAACAGCACACAAGATGAAGGGAATGGTGGCTATGGCATTTCATCAGGTATGCTTCCATTAATCTTCAAAAAGGAAACTGTAAACAGTAAGTTGGAAAAAGAATGATCAGATGAAAAAGCAAAAAATACAGGGATGAGGGAAACAGGGGTTTTTAAAAATGGAATTTAGGGCTATAAACATCAATGCCTTTTAGAAAGAGATCCATCCATATTCCCCCTTCCTTTGTACTGAAGTTTAATAACATTCTCTCCAAGTTACCAATTTTGAGAAAATCACTGGATAAACACTTGTGTTAACCCAGCTACATGGCTCAGGGCCAAATGTAATGCCAAACTTCCCAGTTGCAAAACGAGCTGTTTTTACACACCAAAGTAACCACGCAGCAGGCCTGCCGAGCCTGAAGACAGCTGACAGAGATGACTGTTGCTGTCCCCCCATTGCACCGACATCCATCCAAATACCAACATCTGCTGTGCTACAATTTACTTTTTACACAACATTTAGCAAAACAGTGCCTCTGACTGCAACATCATTAAGGAAGTAACAACAAATAAATCGCAAAGTCCCATCAGACAATTGTAAAATTAAAACATACTTTGCCTTGCATACACTGAGCTTTAGTTCAGATGTGTTGGACTTCAGAAATAATAAGCACTAGAAAGTGTTTTCTTTTATTAAACACACAACACAAAATTCTGTAAACCATGACAAGTGTAATCCATCATTACAGTGTAAATTACAGTTTTGAGGATATTGACTTGATTCAATCGGCAGAGAAGCAGATGCCTGCGAGGCAGCATGGCCTGCCTGGGACCATCGCAGCAGCCCAGACTCCTAACAGGATTACACCGTGCCTGGGAGTGTAAGCTCTAAATTCGGGGCCCACTCTTTTCCAAAAACCCAGAGCATGTATTTGTGCTTGCAAAGTAAGGAATTAACATTCCTAGAAACTCAAGTGCTCTTTGCTTTAAAAGCAGGACTGAGCACGGGGCCAAGGCAATCAGACACCACCACACAGAGGGGAGGTGGGCTCTGGTAGTGAGCCCTGTTACAAACTCACAGCATGGAGGTTCAAACCAGGATTTTGGCTCCTGAGTGCAAGCCAGGTCTGTGACTGGTTCCACTGTACTGCCCAACACAGTTCACACCACAGAAGACCCTACATGATCAGTGTCCTCCAATTAGTTGTCCTTCATGCCTGCATGACTCAGGGTGCAAGTCAAAACGGGCCTGCACTGCCACCGAAACTGCCACACGACTCAGGCTTTTATTGGCATGCAGGCAAAAGAGGAGCAAGAAAAAAGAATTTTAATCTTTAAAATTGGGAACGATTTTCAAAACCAACTCTTTCTTCCTTCTGTCCTGCAGTAATTCTATGAATGCAAAAATAAGAAAAAAAAAATAAAAAAAAAAAATCAACCAACCAACACAAACAAACAAAAACAAAAACCAAACAAAAACCCCCACCAAAAACCAAAAACAAACACAAAGGAAAATTTCTCACTTTCTTTTGAAAAGTAGATACTGAAATGAAAATTTCATTTAAAAACAACTTGAATTTTATTAGGCATCAGTTAAAGGGTTTTCCTCTCAATCCTTCTGCTCATCATCCCCTTTAACATCGTTAATCAAAAAAATGCTTGAGTTACAAAAAGCAACATTTTTTGTTGGAACAATCAGTCCCCCTGCATCTCCAGACAATGTGTCTATCAGGAACAACAACGTACCCAACACTGTGCTCAAGATACAAGAACTTGGCAGTCTGTACTTCAAAGCTGTTTCATGAAAACAATACAGTTTCCCTTAAATCCCTATCAGCTTAATAGTGGAAGACAATAATATTTCAGATAACAAAGACAGCAAGCGTTTTGGTAAATTCAGTGGACATTCTTTATGCAATCCAAAAATAGCCGATGTCCATAGCCAGATTAACAGAAATGCTACTTCACCTTAATTCATGCTAAAGGCAAGGGGTTAAGGCTTAAATACTTCTGGGAGTTTTGGCCAGTGTTGATCTGTGTTAGACTATGTATATATGCACAAACACACAAATACATATATATACATATACACATATATATATATATATATATATATATATACACGCCCATTGTGGGACACAGGAGACCCTGCGCAAAGCACAGCCTGTGCCCAGATCCTCTCCCAGGCAGGAGCTTAGAGAACAGATTCCTCTGTGCTAGCTACTACGTGTTTGCACAACACAAGTCAAGGTCCAACTGGAAACTTATCTGAAGAGTTGCTCCTGCGCAAACTTTAAGTTCAGCCTCTGAGTTCAGAACTGAAACACTATTTGTCCATTTATCCCCTGGCACGGTTGGCTTTTTGTCAGACAGATGTATGCCACATGCAAACCATTTCCCAACCTCTCTGTTCCACCTCCCTCCACACACTCCATGCACACTCTGACCCCTCAACAAATGTTGTAAGAGAGGAGGAAGTGTTTCTGACAGTTTGCATACTCTTCACAACAATTTTATGCCAGAGTATAGATGTTTTCTCCTGCCCTCCAACCCCACTTGTAAGGAAACAAAAGCAAAACAAACACCACTTCCCAAACAACTGAAGACCCTAAACGTAGCAGCAGGAAAGGAAAGGGGAGGGAAGGGGTGGAGAGGACAGAAAGGATGGATTACACTGAAGTTATTTTTGTCCTGTTCAAGTGGATGGGCAGAGACAACTAAATATAGAATTTATCAAAGCAGGTGAACAAGATGACATGAGCCCCATGTTCCAAGGAGCAAGCAATAAATGAAGTATACTTCTACCTCCTGGCCCAAAAAGCTCCCAAAATCAAACTCATTTGCATGAAGAAGATACAACTCAACAAATACGCAACTAACCACAGCCTCCCCTTCAGACATGTCACAATGTAAATATTAAGCAGATAGGTTTCCTGGACCTTACCTGCTTGTACTATATATAAACAAGACTGTAAAGTCCACATTAAAATTGAAAGAACTTCACTGTGTGGTGACTCTGGATAGAAATTCCTCAGAAGAAAGTATGCTTGCACATACAGCTGGGTAATAAAGCTTCGCTCGAAATCAAACATTAAGGAATGTTATGTTGTCAGTGGCAACACAAAGGATGTGGTTTCTATGAAATTTAACCAGTTGTGTCAGGGACAGTTGTTTTCTTCTGGTCACACTGCAGTCCAGGGCTTGCTCAGCGTAACTGCTACAGTAGTTTGGATTTTGCAAGTGAAAATCCATTCATAGGTATTTTTAACTCCTTCCAGGGTGTGAGTTAGTCTGTGAAATGCCCTGGGTGGCTGGTGTCACACTCCATTCAGTAACTGTGAGCGGGCCAGGCTGGGAAACAGATAACAAGACTCACCCAGGCTCTTGGGCTCACAGAGCCTGCAGCAGAGGACCCAAACAATCAAATTCAGAAGGCCGTTAAGGGCTTTCCCTGTCAGCACACAGGAGTGAGGAAAGAAACCTTCGTAGGACCAACATGGCACCAGTCAAGCCGTGACTTCAGTGGAAGCCACATTCACATCAGTGCCATAATCTACCACTGGGCTCAAAGAATAGAAAGTTTTTATGTGGAACATTTCCCTTCTTCCATCTGGGCTCCCAGTTACCACAGTATCCAAGAGTCCCACAGCCTGAGCTGCATTTGTCCTCACAACATCCCTGTGAAGTAAGGAAGTGCTGTTATCACCACTTTACAGATAGGGAACTGGGGCACAGAGAGAGAAAAATAACCCTATCCGAGGTGACTGCATAAGGAGGAAGTTTGTGGCAGAGCAGGGGAAGACTGGCTTCAATTCTCAGTTCCAGGACAGTACCCTCATACACCAGACACGTCTTCAGCTCCTAGATGTTTTGCCTTCAGTTTGCCTGACCTACCAAGCTCCCCTAGGCCACAAGGAATGGGGAATGCATATGCCTTTTAGCAACAGCATTTCCAGACCAAGAAAAATGGAAGAGGATATCAGACATAAGGGCTGTTTGCATTCAGAAGTCCAAACCTGAACAAGGAAAACGATTTCCAAAATAACCACCACTATCCTGGTATTGTGGGAAAAGGAAGGAAGACGTATCAAGTTTTCAAAGAAGAAAATTAAAAACATCCATGGCAGATCCTAAGTATAATTTTAAAATAATTAGTGAAAGTTTAACAGGAAGCTGGTATTAGACATGCATCCTTCAAGAATCTCGTTCTAGAGAGTTTAGGTTATACAACAATAAGAAATAAAAAAAAGTCCCTTTGGTACTACAGCAATCTCATTTCAGACACAGATCCAAACACAGGTCTAATGTAGTTTCATATGGAGACCTTGGCTTCAGACTTCACACAACAACATTGTCTCAGATAAAACAAATTCCAGAGGCTGCACACTGCTCAAGGTTTCCCATTCCTGGCTGAGCCAGGCTTCAACCCTGCCCTCAAAGGCTCACTTTTTCTAAGCGAAACAGCACATCAGGTCCAAAATTTACTCTGTCCTTTGGGACTCTAGTTGCAGCCATCCAGAGAACCTGTTATGAAATAATCTACAACTTAAGGGCATTCATAAAGCAGCATTTAACGTCAACTGCTTGAGGTGACTATTACCCTGGAACAAACAGCAGAGATCCATCACACTATGGATCACCAGGTTTATCGAATCTGACTCCAAAAGGTGACTGCTCATCTTAATGGCCAAAAAATGACAAGACTGCTACTAAACCATCATGAACAGGCCCTGATGAATGACAGTCATGATACTGATTGGGTCAAAGGAAGGAATCTGTGAGTTGGTGGTAGCTGAGGGCACCAGATCAGCCATGATGAACTTCGAGGTCACCCCTGCTATCCCTGGTCTGTTCTGTCAATCACTGCTGATAAGCTGGACCTCATGGCCCAGGCCTCGACTTTTACAACACGCTGTTGCTGTGAACTTCAGCCACCAGCAACACAATGTGCATCCAAAGCACACCTCCTCTGCCACAGATTCTGAAGGAGCTGTAGCCAACCAGTTTCTTCTGAAGGCACCTAATTCAACTTCTTTCAGTGACAAAATAGAAGTCCTGCTTGAAGGTGACCTGAAAGAATAGAGCTAGTTCCACCACACATCCTACTACCCCTGAATTTCTCCCCCTTCTTTTATACCAGGACTATAAAAAAGTGAAAGAGAAAGGCTGGATGAAGTTAGAAACATTTCTGCTTTCTGACAGTAAGCCTCACAGCAGCAAGAGCCAAATAAACAAATGAAAGCAAAACTTCCAGCAGCTTCACAGCTACACAGCAGTCTTAGTAAACCAGACATTCTAGCAATTAAAGCAAAAAGCAACTTTTGAGTTCAGACTCAGAACACTCACGAAAAGTAGTAAATAAGCAAAGCTTGTTTTCTATTCCAAGTTTTGAACCCTTCCTTGAAAAATCCCAACTTCTATATTTGAACAGACCAGCCAACGCTGAAAAATGAAAAGGCCAGTTGACAACTGAGGAACTATTTATTTTATGTTTGATGGCCATCACAAGGAATATGAAAAATAAAATCAAACACCTATACAAATGAGGTTGTTATTCTCCTTCAAAATCAAGGTGGGCTTTGCATGAGATTCCCAATATCCCAATATTAAATGAGTCAAGAATCACAGAATACTTTATGTTTAAAAGAGCCATTTGAGGTGATCTGGCCTGATCATCCTTCCCAAAGTGGGGCCACTCAGAATGCTAAATGAGAATTCCTAACACTACTAGTGCATGTAGGTAATTCAGAATTAAAAAAAAAAATACAAACACAAGTAATAGAACAAATGCAACTTTATCAAACTGCAATTTTCAAATCAAATTTGAGGAATAAAATCTCAAGCCTTCTTGGCCATGTGCCCTTGTTTTTGTCTCCTTACCTCCAGTAACTGGTCTGAGCATTTTAAGAGTGAACAGAAAGATGAGTATCAATACATTCTCTGTGTGTTCTGGGTATAATAAGGAGAACTGAATTCACTGTTCCTCCATGGTTTATTTCACCACATGAATGATGAGAGAAAAAGCACAGGATTGTACATGGTCACAAAGGTATGCATGGCCCCTGAAACGTGAACATATATCTACAACCACATATCCTGTTGTGTGCCATTCCGTTTCTAAAATAATGCCTGAAAAGAGGAAAGTCTCCAGAAACAGGAGGTTTTGCCGTAAGCACACCCAGTCTAGTCACAGGAATAAACAAACCTCTCCAAGAAACCAAGAGCTGTTGTGAAGTAGCCCATTTCTAGTAGCCTGAAGCAGCTCCTGAGAAGAAAGCTTTCCTCTGGCCATAGAGAAGGTTTCTTAAAATGTGAAGAGACCTTTCTATATATATATATCCATTTCTTGCATAATCCTATCAGTAACATGTCAGAGGATTAATAAAAAACCAAACCCAAACCTCAACCCTTAAAAGTGCATAAAACTTACTACAGTGTATCTGAATTTTTCCCCCTATTTTAGATGCAGCTTTCTATAACATAATGATTTGTGTTACTGCAGTACACAGCAACTTCAGACACACATCTGGATCTGAGCCACCTGCTGTACACATGGAACAATGAGACAGTCCCTGTTCTGCGGAGTTGACTGTCACAGGACAGCGACAATGGAAAGCCAGACACAGAAACACACAAAACAAGACCTATACTGGGCATTGCTGGGAACAGCAGTCTCAGTACACACACATTACAAGTTCATTGGGGCCTTTTATAAGCAACACAAGGAGCCAGAGCTTTTGAAGAGGATAATAAAGCAGCACTGCAGCTGTTTACAGGGACCATTTCCCAAGTGTGAAAGGGTAGCACAAGAGAAAGCACATAAGTGCTTGCTGGCCTCTGCGTTGTAGTCACAGTATAGACACATGCTAGGCTAACAGGAGGCAGAAGTTAACATCTTAATAGCAAATTAGAGATGGTAAAAATAGGTATGAAAAGCAAAAGCAGCTGGTTTTGTAGCTCAATGCAACAGAGGAACTAGTGGTAGGGACAAAGCAGCAGCCCAAAGAATGAGCTCTGCCCTGTTCACAGCAGCACTCTGAATGGGACATGGTTACATGCCAAGCATACAAAGATGTAAGATGATGCAAACCTTAGAAAAGTATATTCCCCCCCTCCATGTTTTGCTTTTGTTTTTCATTTTCAAGAATAACAGTATGGTCCAACAACTACAGGAACTTTGAAAAAATCTACTCTGAAGATTAAAAAAGTCTGTGTAGCTGATCTGCTTAGAGCTGCTGTAGAGCTGAGACAAGTCACTATTTTTCAGAAAGAAATCTGGCCACCTGCTGCTCTAAGCAGAGAAGGCGGGATACATGTAAAATCATGCTTTCTCTGAAATTACAACTGATATTACCCAGGAAACACAGACTAGACTGGGAAAAAATGCATTAATTCCAAATGGTGCAGTGTGCTGAACTGAACATGGCTGGCTAGTAGTCTTCATTCTGTTCTCATAGCTTTGCTCATCTTAAAATCATTTTATATTATTCCCAATGAACAATATTCTACAGACACTTTAGACCCGTGGCTTCCATTCAAGTCAGAGGGTAGATATTGGAAAGGCTGGAGCATCACAAAACCTGAGGCATTAACAAAAAGAAAGTTACATGAGTTATTACGGAAGGATGAAACACCTACAGAACAAAAGGTTCCTACTGCAGCAAGAACAGCACATTCTAACCCAACAAAAGCAATCACCAAGTCTAGTCACAGAGCACACTAGAAATCAGATCAGTCTATGCCAATTACAAGGTGTAAATTTTAAGCAACTGCTCTTAATGCAGCTGAACCACCATGGCTGAAGGGAAGACACTGCTCCACTGCATCTGTCTTTAACAGGGCTGTCCCACTGTGTTCAAAATGTGAGGTCACACTTGGCTGCAAAATCTTTGCAACCCCATTGCATAAAGGGGGAGAATTAACCCAGCTTGTAAAAGCAACAGTCTGGAGGAAAAATGCCTCATTTTACCTGAACGTGCTGAATCTGGCAAGAGCTGACAGTCAGGGAACACACAGAACCCTTTAAAAATACACAGCATCATTTATTACACTGGGCCAGTACTCTGTGTTGCACAATTCAAGCTTTTGTTTCAAGCAAGAAAATGTTTTCTAAATATTTTGTCACCATGACAGTCTAGCCGTGGACTCTAATTCTGCCCTTGGTTACTCCAGAAAACCGCTGTGAAGTCAACTGTGCTGCACAGCTTGTCACTGCATCCCAGGCTGCTGGGAAGGCTCACCTGGCAGTGCAGCCACCAGTGTCCTCTCGGGCCTGTGTGCTCTGCACAGCTCTCTCAGCCTGACTTATTGCCTGTCATAAACCAAGATCTGTGTGAAGAAACAACATCATAAGTAAGAGGAAGAGAGGTTTGCAACTATGAAGCACCAAACATCTTCCCAACAGGTTCAGCTTTAACCAAGACAAAACCTACTCCCAAGATAGCAGAATAAAAAATTTTAAACACAGGGAGAAAATAACCCATAGAAAAACATCCCAACTTTGAGGGCCCTGTTCCAACTAAAAACATGTCTTTCAGGGACATGAATTTGGAAACTAAATATGAGCAGATACAGTCCAAGTCCACAGCACAGCCCCAAGAAGAGCAGTGGAGCATTTCCGTATGACTCAAGAAGCCCAACAAACACTTCTGCAGAACAAGATCAACAGGGTGTTTACATACAGCAGCAGCGTCATGTGAATGGGTGGTTTAGTTTGTGAAATGAATGTTTGCATTATCATTAAAAAAAAAAAACCAAAACAACAAAAAATACCCCACCCTCTACTCCACACTTACAAGTTCCCAACATAACAACATAGCAGAGGAAGGAAGTACTTCAGGAGCCAAAATTTACAAATTCTTACCATAACTTTGGCACAGTAAACTTCTCCAGTGTCACAAAGGCCTATTCTTCAGGGGGCTTGGTTGCCTTTTTTTTCAGAAGGACTAATCCACATGTGAAGGCTATTAAAGAATACACAAAATGCCAACGGAAGCATAAACATGCACATTTTGTGTGTGTTTTCCAAGTTGTATCTGTTTTCCTTACACAGATACCTAGGAACAGCCTGGAGGCAGGTATTCCTGCTTTCTCACTTTTTTTGATGAAGCTTGGTAAGCTTTTTCCTTTCCCAAAATGACAGTGCTGCTTTATTTTAATTCATTCAAATCAGTGACAGTGATTCACCCTCTGGAGCTGCACTCAAGCGGTCAGGCTTCAGGAATTTAACAAAGAATGAAGATTTTAATACAGAGGGATTTTGCTTGTTAGTTTGACTAGAAAAGAAATTCCTCACAGTAACCTTTTAATTGTTTGAGAGGCACCTTACTAGAATCTCAAAGAAAATGCTTAATACTCTAAGTTACACTTGGCATTTCTGCACAGCAAAACAAAGTCAAGCTCTGAAAGTCAGCATTTTTTTCCTCTTTTTATCTGAAGCTACATAAAAGCCCCAACATAGATTTGGAAGAAATATAACAGAAAATTCTGCCTGATCTAAGTACATAGTGCTAAATTTATCCCTTCAGTTTCCAAAACACCACTTGGAGATTGGCATTTAGACTCCTATTCACTGGCTAGAAAAAAGCCAAATGGGACATTTTTAAAAAGTGACTTTGAAATATTGTTATGAGAACAGGGACAAGCTATATAAACCCCAAAATGCTGTGGGTCTTTGTATTCACAATTATTGTCACAAACTAAAAGGCTCATATTCCCTACTAAGCAAACATTTACAATTAAATCCATTCTGCACAAAGCATTTGCATTTTGAGATAGAACAGTCAGTTGTTCAGCTGCTGTGATTTAGATGGATTGGTTCATTATTGCTGCAATTCGTTTCCAGCTACACTATATAACAAAGGGATGCCAATGTAGTCGTGAATGGCTTTAAAGCTAAGTATGCTGCTATTCTTCCATGATGATGTAATTTAACCATCTTCCCATCTCTCAGATCAAGATATCTTCACTATACAGGCTAAACTTCAGCAGAAACAACAGAAACAAGCTGTCACAAAAGTGTTCAATAGGCATTATAGAGACACTGCAAGTCAGCTGGAGGTTGGTGCCAGCAAGTTTGCAGTGGTTTTCCACAAATGAAAATGCAATTTTCCCCTAATTCTTACTTAGAATAAATACTTTTCTTATCGTGCAAGTGATAAGGCAACTTTGACTTCCGCATCAGGAGATACATCAGTTATATACATTTCAAATGTTCCTGTTATAGTAAAAACATATCTGCATCAGCAAAGAAGACCAGATTTACAATTATCCCTGATGCAAAGAAAATTTCAAACTGAAAAAGTCAAATAGTATCCTACTCTTTCACTGTCTGAAATATAACACCAAAGACAGTATTAAAGTCACCGATGTCATTCTTTGAGACGGATTAAAGAGAGAGTGACTTCTTACACAGGCAGACAATGACAGGACAACAGAGAATGGTTTCAAACTAAGAGAAAAGATTTAGATTAGATTAGAAATTCCTTAGGCTGAGGGTGGTGAGGCGCTAGAACAAGCTGCCCAGAGAAGCTGTGACTATCCCATCCTGGGAATGTTCAAGACCAGGTTAGATGGGGCTTTGAACAACCTGGTCTAGTGGAAGGTGTTCCTGTCCATGGCAGGGGGGTTGAACCAGATGATCTCTAAGGTCCATTCCAACTCAATCCATCCTATGATTAAAGCAGAAAAACCATTTTTCTGTTAACAACCACGTAAAATGTCAAGACTTCTTGTTTTAGAAAATTATGGAAAAAAACCCATGATGATCTAAAGCATGGTCTTCTCAATACACTGCCCCAGCAGCATGAAGAGCACTTCGCATAGAAGAGCACTTGATTAGTGAATTTATAGTGGCATAGGACTCATATCCTCTGCCCAGAAATCAAAGTCTACCTAGAAAACTACTTCCAAATCCTACAACCAGCACTGTCACCACAGATAATCACAACTGGATTCCAGACTGCTCCATGCATAAACTTTCAATTGAATAATAAACACTTACTACAGCTAAATCTATGCAACTACACATTTAAGTTTATTCTTGAATTATTTCTTAGTGTTCCCAAAATTTCATTCTACTTAATGAGCATAGGAAGGCAAGGAGACTGCATGACCAAAAGTTAAAAATAATAAAACAAGACAAAGAAAAATCTACATTACAAAGAAAACACTTTCACTTAGTTAAATGATTGTTATTTATAGATGGTTTATTGACCACAGACAGGCGCAGGGATACGTATGACATGTAAAAACACCAGTCCAGACAATCCATGCCTGGAAGCCCCTGAAAAGCAACCAGCAAATAAAAGGCTGTATTCCCACTCTGCAGAAGCCTGGAAACGGATTTTGAGCTGCTTAACAGGTTGTTCAAGGGTGTAACTATTTACTAATACTCCAAGTGAGAAACCCCAACATAGGCATAAAACCAAAAATATACAGAACTGTGTGTAGCCCTGTAATTCTGGGCATAAACCCTACTTAGTGTAAATATTTTCCACACCAGGTGAACTACATCATTCTGCACACAGCAGCGATATGTTGTCATTTGTAATATGGCACATACAAAGGCACATATGGGAAGACAGGGCAAAAACTAAGTATTTTATCTCTTAAATCTTAAGATTTGTTTTAGAGGAGTTTGATAAATAAAAAAGCAGTTCAAATACAGTTTCATTTCTATGTTTCTGTTAACAATTAGACCCACCAAGCATTTTGCAGATGAGAAATTTATTTTTTCATATTGCCTGCTTTCTGAAGTGTAATCAGGATGTGTCTTGTGATCCCCAGACCCTTTGACACAACTGCAGAAATACCAGCGTGCTACTACTGCTAAGGCTAAGAGGAGAGAAAAACAAAAACACATACTACAAATTATTTCATATCCTTTATTTTTTGAGCTTTTTTGTGACAAGTAATTAAACAGCCCTTTTTGTTCTGCTTAGTCTAAACTGTGAAGCAGGTTATCTTTTCCAATTTTTCTCAGTATGATGAGGACTAGCAAGCTTCTCTGCTTCAGGAAGAAAAAAAGGCAAAACTTGCAAAATCTTGTGACTTCTGCAGGTGGGAACTGATTTATAAAGTCACACAAATTTAAGAGCTGAACTTAAAATTTGAGAATTAGTAGCAATTGCTATAAGCAGCCCTGACCTCCATCAGCACCTGAAGTTCACTTCAAGGCACACCAGTGTCAACCTCTTGAGTCTCCATCAGCAAATAATGCTTGTCTTGAAGACCTCTCCTATGGAGACAGGCTGAGAGAGTTTGGGGCTGTTCAGCCTGAAAAGAGAAGGCTCTGGAGAGACTTTATGCTCACATTTTATACATAATGAAGGCTTTTAAGAAAGACAGAGAGGCTTTTTATCAGGGCCTACTGTGACAGGTTATGGTTTTAAACTATAGGAGAGTGGATTTAGATACATGGTATTTAAGGAAGAAATTCTTCACTCTGAAGGTGCTGACGTACTGGCAGAGGCAACCCAGTGAAATTGTGGATGTCCATCCCCAGAACTGTCCAAGACCAGGTTGGCTAGGGCTTTGAGCAACATGGTCTAGTTAGTGCAAGGTGTCCCTGCCTGTGACACAGGGGTTGGACTAGATGATCTTTAAAAGTCTCTTCCAACCCCAACCACTCTAAGGCTGGAGGTCCCTCCCAAAACAGGTATCTCCTGTGAAGCCGTAGGTCACCACCAACACAAAGCCCCTTCTCTGGCATGCCCGTGGTTCTCATTAAGAGTCCATTAGTAAAGCACAGGCAGAGAAGACTGATTTGACAGCCCCATAAATGACTCAGATGCTGCACTCAGTCTCAACACAAGCATGAAATACCAATGCAGCCATGCACAGAACCACTGACTCCAAAGTGTATTTCTACATGCAGGTCACCAAAGGCCTGGGTTTTGGAAAGCACTTCAAAACATGCTCTCCCAACTTACCCAAGAGACTCGGGGAAACAGTAACTGACTTGCCCTAGGTCTGTGATGATTGTTTATCTCAGCTGTCCTCAAATATGACCATGTACTTTTGAATAAATTGACAAATTTCACAATGTTATTTGACCAGCTATCTTTTCACATTTTTTGGCTCAATTTGAAGAGGTGGGAGAATAATCCCAGAGGTCTGTAACATGTTTACGAAGTGCACTCAAAGTCAGTCTTCATTATTTCCCCCTTTCAGTTGCAGTAAATATTTCTCACAAAAACACACTACTTCACACCTAATATGGTGCTTTTCTTTCTCCATTATTTTTCTTCCTCTTTCCTCACATAGTTTCCTGGTTTTTGTTCCCCCTTTAAGAAGCACATTGTACCTACAACATAATGCATCTGAAAATAATAATCCCTCCTCTGTCTTCCCCCATGAGAGATGACTTAACTAATTTTCTTAGTAAACCAGCTACTCCAATATGTAAAAGGGGGAAAACCCCACATAGCTGACAGGTATTTGGTTTTTACAATGCTCTCTCTTCTAAAATACATTAAAATTAATTGTTGAGATATAAGCAAATCCCTTTTTTCCCCCCAATAGATCTCAAGGTCTGTTTCCCAAATGAATCTGACACCAACCACCACCGCAATTTTTACATGAATTATTAGTAACATATAAAGTGTATGAAAGGAGAGACACCACATGTCACCACGTATTGTTCTAAGAGCATCAAAGTCCTCACCAGCTTTTTCAGATAGAAAAGTCTCCGGCTGCAAGGGCTAACCAGAAGCAAGTTTGGGCAGGGGAAGACACAGGCATAGACAAGGAGTGCAACTGATGGTGCTTACACAGTGGCAGCACCACCAGCTGGAAGGGAAGGAACATTCGGGCATCCACACAGGGGCTACAGGGGAAGATATTTCCAAGCAAGGACAAGACGCTATGTTTAAAATGCATGGCACAGCACCTTTGCCTAAAATCACTCCTGCAAGAACAATGAGCAAGCTTTATTCTCTTGCTCTCTCTTTTACCTCAAAATAGCATACTCACTCAGTACTTCTTTCTTTCTACATCCAAACCTGATGACTTCTCAATATGCCTACTGAAAGAAAAAAAAGAACAGAAAACATGGACAGCTTTTTTTTTTTTTCAGAGGCCTACCTTTCCCTTTTTGAAAAGGAAGGAACCATGAAAAAGAAAATCAAAGCCAATACAGGCACTTTCTGCATGTTCCACTGTATCAAGCATTCCCAGGCTTGCAACGTCCTAGATCCCTCATTCTCAAATCCCTTTTAACAACAAGTAACGTTAATTTATGACGCTACCCCACTTTTAGAGATAAAATTGAGACCTAGTTTGTTTTGCTTCTTATGTGCAAAATGAAAAAATTTGAAAGTAAACTTCCAGGACTGACATAAATAATGTGGGCATCAACATCCAAGCTCTTCCTCTTTGCCATTCAAAGTGAGAGTGTTCAGAGTCACTTGCATGTACGTTCCAGTCAGTTCAGAATCAGTGAGAAACACATCTAACCCAGGATCACTTCTCTAAAGAACTGAAAGTATTTCGTGAAAATGTTGGAATAAAGACTTTTTGGAAGTAATTTTTACGGAAGAAAGAAACATTTGGACGTCAGCCTTCAAAAATGTGAAGCTGTGGATTAAAGAATGGGTTTAATGCAAAAATGTTCTGGAAGAAAGTTTTCTGAAAGGATGCTGGAAAGTAACAGAGACACTCAAAGACAAGTAAGTAGCCTGCTTTGTGAAAGGAAGACGAGTCACTTCTATGCTACACCAGCTCTTTCAAAGATGAAGTACAGTACAGTTCCACTGCACCAGCTGATTCTCAGCTTCTGTCTTCCCCTGTCATCCAGGGCAAACATTTTACAGTACACTGGATTCAGCCTGTTTCCTGTGATCTCTCCACAAATAATTCCATCAGATGAGATTACCCTCCAAAAGTCTAGCTGACTAGCCATTATCAGCTCATATTTCTCCAGATGTTTTGTGATCTCATCCTTTCTTAATGTCTCTAGCATCTTGCCTACCACCAAGGTCAGATTTATTGGTTGACAATTTCCTGGTTCCTCCCCAGTCCTCTTTTCCCAGAACAGGACAAGCAAAATGAAAGCAACCAAGAGCTAGAATTGCAAAACTATTGCCCCTTGTGTTGAAAAAGAGACACACAATGAAAACCACAAACTGCCAAAGCTTATCTTTTGTTTCCAACAAGAAGAGCAACAGATTTCCCTATAACCAGCATCAGCTTCTTTCCCTCTGTTACAAACTTCCTCACTCTGTTCTTTGTTCAGCCCCGCTCTGTTTTTTGTTCAGCCCCTATCTTATTTCTTACCTTTCTCTTACCCCCAGCTTTTCCTCTGAAGCAGCTGTGCCCTCTATAGCTGGCATCTTCAGAGTTCAGACGGCTCTTAGGATCCTTTGCATCAAGTGCCACAGCCATTCTTTGAAATACCATGAAAGCCAGACCATCCTTGAACTAATCTGAACCTCAAAGGTTCTGACTACACAGGTCACCAAGACAGTGCACCACTACATCCCAGGGACAGACAGAAGTCAAGATAAGAACAAAAAAACACCCCAAAATAAAACACACACACATACAGAAAAAGAGGTAGGGAATATGGTGAGAACAGAAAAGAGAGAAGAAAGAAGAAGTGAAGAAAAACAACAATACCAGAGACCCCCTGGCTTAAAAATATATCTGGTAAAATCCTCTTTTGATTCACACTAACAGAATACTGAAAGTATGAACCTGTGCTCAAAATAACAAAGCTAAAGTTCACCATCTGTGCTATTCTGCTAGAGAAAGTTAAAAGAGCAACAATCAGCATTTTAGTCCTGGTTTGTATTTTACATATGGATCTTGCATCCATTTTATACAATGAAGCTATCTATAGGAAGACAAATCACAACAGGCCACTTGTTATTTATTAGGCCGTCTGTATCACCCCATTCATTACAGAAATAATTCTTTAATCAAAAGAAAAAAAAAGGTATTATATCCAGAAGTGAAGTAAGTATCTTATTTATTATTTCTCATTTAAGGGCCTCTATTAGTTTTGATCAGCTTCTAAGCCAGAGACTCCATCAGTCAAATAGTTTTACCTGCCTGAAGTCCATAAAAATTGGCATTTAGAGGACATATTCTGGTTTTCATGGTTAAAATTACTATGTGGTGTTAATATACTATTTAAGAAGAAAATAGCTCTGCATTTCCTGCTAAATATTAATGTATGAATACACAGGTCTCTCCAGCTCCTTATAATTGCTTCAGATTGCTCAGACTGAGAAATGGAGGTTTTTCTATTTCCTTTTTCAAATGTCAGTGAATATTTTTCCCTCCCCCTCTTTCCCTGCCTTCAAAAGACTCCTTTTTTTCATACAAGTTTATTTCCTAATAAGAAAACCGGACATACTAGGGAGGACAGAGATGACAGAGTATCAAAACGCACAATCCCCTCTTTGTTAGCCATGCAGAAAGACTTAAAAAAAAAAACCCAGGATGAAGACTGAAAACAATATAAGGACCTTTATGAACAGGGACCAGAGCAGAAAGACACAAGAAATCCAATGAGAGCTTTAAAATGGATCAGTAAAGCAAGTAAAATACACTTGGGCACACCTCTGTTACCCAAAAAGTTCCCTATACACAAGCAAAATTAAGGATCCCCATGACATACATTCAGAAAACCTATAATCTTGGAGCTCAACAAGCAGCAATTTGGGCAGATAATTTTCTTCTTCTCCCCTCATATTCAATCACAATTATAGCACCTCTGTGTCAAACCATGTCCCCCATCCATTCCCACTAAACCTTCAGTGTCACACAGCCAGGGACTGCACAGCCTGGATGTACACACACAGTGCACCAAGCCCAAGCCTGAGCTCCTTCACTCCTCCTACCTGTGTGTTGGAACAGCTCAGCCATGCAGTTATAAAAGGAGTAGTCACAAAAGTCTATCCTTGCTGGGATTTGAAAAACAGCACCAAGCACTGCCAATGGGGAAAGGGATGGGGAGGGGAAGGTTCATTCATGAATTCTTCTATTTCTGCCTGGTTGAGGTTAGACATGTCATGGACATGACTGGCTCCTGCACAAACAAACATCTGCACTACTGGAAGTAGAGCTTCCTTTAGTGACCGACCTAGGGAACTGCCAAGAGCTCTTGGTCAGGCAGCAATGTTTAATTTCATTTCTCCATTTGTACTTTTAATCTTGGAAACAAAAACATAAATGTAAAGCATGCTGACAGAAGAAAACAACCCCACAGTTCTAGAAAGCCCTGCTACTTCCCTGCCAGGCCGAAACACCTGCTCCTGCTGATGATGGCTTTCTGCTTACTTACACCTGCCATCCAGAAGGGCTCCAGAGCACTTTGCAGCCTGATTTATACATACACAAATCATTAAAACCACCAAAATTAAGCCACTGCTGGGGTGAGAGATAGCAACTGTTTTAACTGCATGCAGCCATGCTGTTCAACTGCTCAGGACAGGAGCTAAGAGATCCCATATTCAACTAAAGCTATGGGGAACATTAGGTTGAGAGAACATCATTGCCCAATCTGGATTTAGGCCAGTCACTACCTAAAATATTTGCATGTGGAAAGCCCTAGGATCTTTAAGGAACACATGCAGTGCAACCTCTGGTTTTATAAATGATCTAAAAGATGAACTATATATATATTATATATATGTTTCCTATATCTGAAATCCCCTCCTTTAGCAGTTCCTCCCTGCACTAATTATTGTTTATGCCTTGACTTCAGAAGCTCACCGTATCAGACATCAGTTTTGGAAACATCCTGTGGTTGAAGCACTTGATCTAGCAGAGCCAGAAAACTGATAGTGTCTGGCAATAAATGTAGATTATTAAAAAAAAAAGCTTAACAAAACACACACACAGAGAGTGGATAAGTTACTCCCCAGCAAAGGCAAGAGCTGGATTTGTCAACCTATCCCTCAAAAGCTACAAAAACCAAGAGAGTCTCAGAGCTGACACACTGGCAGGCTGAAGTGAAGACAGAGCAATGCTTTCTAAAAACTTCCTCACAAGGACAACACCAAATTAACAGCTGCAAAGCCAATGGGGTGGAATGAAATAGGTGCCAGCACACACACCACGAGGGTAAAAAGGCATTGGGAAACAGGTTAAAAAGATCAGGAAATCTGGCATCCAAAAAATGCCAAGGTATGTTTAACAGCGTAGGAGATTGGGCACAAATGTGCAGCATCAAATATGCAGAACATGCAGAGTAACATTTTGAAAATGGGAATGTGTTCAGCACATAATCTCACCATAATATTATCAGCAAACCATCAGTGATAATAATCTGTTTCTCTAAGGCAATTTTAAAGCAACAACAAAAAAAACAGTTCAGGAGATCTGGGCATCTTTTACTAAGACCTCCTCCAGAGGTCTCATTACTTGAAGGCTGCTTTATCTTAATCCTAGAAACAACAAAAATTCAGTTTCCAAAAGTAAACACAGACAAACCTGAAATATAACATGATTGTTCAAAAGTTTCAGACACATGTGCCTCTGAATCATCCTGACAATGCCTTTTCCGTACTGTTTAAAATAAATGTTTCTCCCTCGGATTTTTGTACAGTGCTCCTCAAAGTAACAATTTTTTTTTTAAATTACAGGTAAGTGCAGGAAGAATTGCAGCAACAGATGGTTAAAAACCCTCAGCTTTAAAACATTGTTTAAAACAAAAAAAAAAAATCTCTAATTTGAAGGTTTCTAGATTCATAAATGGAAATGGGAAGTATAATTCTGTGTTTCTTTCTTCTATTTAATCCAGACACAGAATAGTTCTCAAATACTTAGTCAGGACAAGGCAGCCTGGGTACACCAGAATTACTGAATGAGCTATTTAAGGTAATGAGTGCAAAGGTGTTTCCAACTGAAATAAACCGGAACAAAAAAAACCCCATATACGCCCCTAAAAAATCTTGAACAAAACATCTGTACATCAAGCATCAATCTGCTAAACTACAGTACATATCCAATTGTTAGAAATAAACGCTTCCACCCTTTTAAAATACACATTATCAACATGTGTTCCAAATTCCTAGAAATTTCTTACTGTTTCCGAAGAACCATCAGCCTTTACCAAGGTTATGATAATGCATTTCAAACTTCTTCCAGAAATAATTATGCTACACCTTTGCACCTTCAGGCAAGTTGTTGCAAACCCTCTAGAAAAATCCTGAGTCTGCAGAACCATGTAAGCTTCCTTACTGCTGGAGCACACAGATTCTGTTTTCGGTCCAAAAAAATGACGCTATCGTGGAAAGTACCTAACACTGCACTCTCCTTTCCAAGAAACAATAGTAGAATATGAAGAAATAGGTAAGTCAAGTACTGTATAGGATCAATGCTGTGCTACTTGAAAATGAACACCTCCCCAAAAAAAACCAAACCCACTGTTTTGGGAAGAAGACATGTAGGAAGGCAAAAAGTGTAATGATACATGTGACTGTTTTTTCAGTTTTGCCACTCTGTCAAGAATAAAGACTTTTTATAAAAATAAAATGTCACTGGTGGTACAACCAAAATGCACAGAGTGCACAAACTCAAGGCTATTCTTCCTGTCCACGACATTGGTACCCAGAGCAGTTCAGACACAAACAGAACAGCACATTCTCTTGCAAGTCTCTGCAAGAGCACAGCATTGCTTGCAAAATACAGGCATATTTTTCACTGTTCAAAAATACTCATCTTAATTCTCCCTTCTAGTACAAAAAGGAAAGCTACAGACATACGTACAAACCAAAATTATTTAATACAGTTTAACCTCTAACACTCCAAGTAGCATCTCCTTCACTTGCTACCTTTAGCATCATTTTCAAAGCAGCTGACACCAATTTTTTGTGAACACACCTACACACACAAGAAAACCCCTTATACATGCATTTTCTAAAGCCTGAAAGAAAGGCACACTCCCTATGTGTTGGTTCTCACTAGGATGAACGGGAAAATAATGGATTATTTGAGGACATGCTGCTCAATGCCAGATTAGGATGGAGTCAATTCGCTGTCCAGAAGGGAAGAGTCACTTACCTCGTTTGTGAAGCCAGCCTTCCTTCACTATTGCTACTTCATTCATAATGGCAGGAATGTCTCTTGAAAAACCAGTTTATGGCAAAAGATCACTGTTGAAATTCTTGAACTCCAGCAGAAGGCTCCACAAGACGGACAAGAGTTTTTCTTCCGTTTTGCTCCTTCCCAGCTATTTCTAAAAGGATCAAAAGAGGAGTACATCATCATCTCAAAGCATGTCACAACTGTACAGCAAGGGGGATACAGTAGGGAGTAGCTCTCATTGCTGCATTGTTGGTTTGGGATTTTTCTGTTTTATTATTATTACAAATCTTAAACAAGGGCTTAGCTCTCCACAAGAAGTTTTCTATCTTGGCGGGTGGAGTTGCCAAAAGACATGCTTGCTAAAGTCCTGCTTCTTCACTGAGTAGGCTGATCATGGGCAGACTCACAACACTACCAGGTGCTGTCTGAATTACAGGCAGATCCAAGACCATACCTAGTAGACCTCCACCTCTGCAACACCACCTAATTATTTGGAACAATAAAAATTCTGAAATATCACAAAAGTCAGTTTTCAGTGTTTCCTGGTAAGGAAGACTTCCAGAACATCTCCTGAAGGTTTTACAGCCTGGTAATAGTCTATTAACTAGTACACAGCGTGTCTTAAGAGATAAACCTCTGACACTAAACATTCCTGTTCTGCTTCAGATTTTCCCAGCATCATCCCCTTAATCCCACTCAGATCTCCTTGACTCCCCAAAAACTATCTTCTCTACCTTTGATATTTCTAACTTTTACCTTTCCTAGAGGTATACAAACAACCACAGATAAGCTCACATACCTTTCTGTTATCCCAAACCAGCCCTTATAGGACCCTGATCAATTTTATTGCTCTTCCTTAACCGCACTGCAGTTTGCTGCTGCCTTTCTCACAATGAAATATACCCAAGCACAACTTGGGATTTTTACCCCTCTGCTTTATGAGACAAAGTCTCTCTCTAAATAGCTCAAGATTGCCATTTCTTACTGAAAATGTGCCTTGCTCATGGCTGACTACCACAGAAACATTCTGTGCATTTCTCTCCCTCACTGAATGTAATCTTTCCCAAATGCATTAGCTTTTATTATTTTTCTAAATTGAATCTGGGGTTTTTTTCTGCTTGTAGTACAAGTATTCTCTGCTTTTCTTTAATTCTTCTGTGCTCTTCGAAGCGTCCATGCTGCCATTCAATTTGGTATTACCTGAGTGATCAAAAAACCTAACTGGTGACAAATTCCCAGCAGTAACCAACAAAGTTAATAAAACAAAACCCAGCAGCATTTGTAAACTGCCACCAAAGACCTGGCTTTTACTGGAGTCCCTCACCAACCACAGACCTGAATCCCATTCCCACCTGACAAATATATACCATCTCTGCATGCATCTGGCATGTGTGCACCAATTATCTCTGAGCTTGCAGGTGATGGCCATCCATCAGAAACTAGATTAAAAAGCAACTAATTCCCCATAACTCACTAAGACACAACACTGGATGGAAGAAAACAGGTGGTCAAAATGAATCCAACCCAGAACTGAAACCCCAGCAGGAGAAGAGGGCTTTGGACCACATCAGAGTGATCTGAATCAGGCAGCGTTCAAAGCACGAAGCTCAAATTTGAACAAGTTCCATCACTTCCAGCAGAAATAGATGGAGAAAGCAGGTCATTCCCCTGACACTCTGCTACAAACCTACACTGTTACTGTTCCTCAGCTTTTCCAGTTAACAGTTTATGTTGTAGTTCTCCCCAGAAACAAGGTGAGTTTGGTTTTTTTTGCCAATTACAAATCTGTCGAGCTCACCAGAATTATCAACTCCATGAAACAGATGTTTGCCTGACGGAGGCAAGACACACAAAAAATTACATTGGAACAAGTGACATGTAAGAATTCCTAATTTCATAAATAAATATGAGAACACCGTATGCTGCAGAATAGAGACCGGTAATCCACAGCTGCCAGAGATACCTTGGAATAAACTCCTTTAGCTCCAAAGCAATTAGGATAGAACATGAAAAACATAGTAGGCTTTTTCCTTTCAAAATGGCCATGCACAATAAACATGCAAGCTAGACTTGCTTGCGGATGTCAAGAGGAGACTAGACCTCACTTAGAGGCTTGAGCAATTTGCAAAGTGTTGAACAAAACCCCCAAGATTATCACAGCTTGAGTATGGAAATGCAACACCCAGGTGTGAAAGTTAACGCTTCTAACCTTGTGTCATACAGGGTATAGGGACTGTGCAATCCTACCTCTGCATCCTGAATTCAACCATTTAGAGGCACTGAGCAATCAATATCCTTTCCAATAACCATACATAAAAAAGGAAGCTACATGACAAACTACTAGAAAGGGCAATACTATTATTAAAAACATAAAAAAGCATGAAGGACTAGAACTGTCCAATCTGCAGCTAACTTAATCCAGGTTTTCCTGGGTTAACACTTGCCAGGATTACCACTTGGCAACCTCCTGCTTGTCATCAGCTAAACTGTCATCTAATAATCCAAATCTGAATGACAACAGACCCAAAAAAAGCAGATCAACAAAGAAATACAAAGTTCGGAGGAAATACTTTTTCCATTCTCTGTGGTGCCCAAGCAGCTTGGATTGCCTTTTCCCTACCATTTCTACCCAAGAAATACTTCCCACTTGCTATTGCAGCCGTGCTCTCAGGGATGTGTCTTTACCTGCCCATCTCCTTTCAAGGGAGAGGGGTGGTGAAGGGGGTGCAGGGTTTTGTAAAGAAGCCATGGCACAATGAAGTGGAAAAACATTAAACATTTCCTGACACCAACCTGCAGCATGGTCCTGCCTCAGTCCTTCAGTCAGCTATGTCAGAGCACTTAACTTCACACGGAGAAACTTAAGCTATTTTTAATTTGCAATGCAAAAAGCTGGGGATCCCTTCTCACTGTCTAATAAGATGTCCATAGACATAGCTCCAACAGCAGCAAACCTGCTCTGTCTAGTGTATTTTAAAACACACATTCAAGTTGTGCCTAATACATCTATTTTAGTAAGAGATGTTATTGAAGACAGCGGCAGCAAGCAAGAGTAATTCCTTGGAATAGAAGAGCAAGTTAACTATAGGTCAATGTACTACTGAAGATGTATAAACCAGAAAAAGTTCCCTTTCCATAAAATCCTTAGAGGGGAAAAAGAAAAAAAAAAAAAAGGAATTACTACAGTCCTCATTTATGGCCATCTAGGAATGGTTCCCAGTGAAGAGAGGGCATGTGAGGTAAGTATGACCTGGCTGCTCCAGTCTGTGTCTGCACAGGACTGAATACTGTCAAAAGCTAAACAACTTGGTCTTTCTCTTAGCCTTCTCTTTGCTTGTTTTTCAATTCGCATTTCTCTAATACTTTTTTTAACACCGAAATAGTCCTCACACAGCTGAAGTGCTGTAAATCATGAATGGCATGACATCAGCATTATATCATGATGACTCCCATTTTGCGTACATATAAATTCTTTAAAGGTTATTAACTTCTTAATAAATAATGAGGTATCGCACTTCCCTAGGCACTGCAGCAGTGAAACTTGCTTTAAGGAGTCAGTCAAACCAACCCTCCTACAGAAGGTGGAGCAGAACCATCTTCTTGGTATTTGGGAGTGACGTTAGAGCTCCTTCTCTCGTTCTTTTCTATACATTATCCTCACCTTCTTTTTTCTTTAAGGAATTAGAACTATTAATCTGTACCTCCTGCCCTCTTTCCAATGTGAAGTTTTATATTTGTTTCCACTCACACCTCAGAGCAGATCACGAAGACAAGGAAGTCTTCTGTAACGCTGAAGCTTAAGCTTATGGGATGCAGGAGCACCTATGGTAATCACCTCATCTTCAAGAGGGAGAATAAGCAAGGGACTAAAGGGAGAATCTGACCCACCAGCCTCAGTCCTGGCATGTCAGACTGTGTCCGGCCTGCGCTCGTCAGCCCAGATCAGAAAGCAGACGACAACGAAGCATTCCCCTGCGCTAACACTTTGCCCTGTCACACCACCAGTTACTGATGCCCACTGCCCCAGTGTGGCACACTCCCGATTCTCCTGGGACAGCCTGAGCCCAAATCTGCTGCACATCCTTACATGCTCTCATAACACACAGCAGCAGGACTAGGCAAAACAGGATCCAGCTGTCCAAGTCTGCCTACTGTGGCCACGTAACACTGTCATGAGAGCAGATGAGGTACACGGGAACTGGACTGGGCCATGATGGTGCATTTGGGCCCCGTTACACAGGATGCCATGAGCAACCTATGCTCTCTTCCCAGTGCAAGCTCCCAGCTGACAGCCAACTGCACCTCAACAGCACAGACACAACAAAGTTGGGCTCCAGCCAACATTTCAAGTAGAGCGTACAGATAGATGTTCCCACCAGGCTTTGACCAGTGAAGTACATCTCCTGCATTACGCAAATCCTGCCCTGGGTGTTTCACAGGAGCAGCAGTGATTCCAGTGTGCTCAAGGCCCTCTGAGCCTGCAGCAGCTTCGCACCATGACCCAGTTACCAAATCTGGGCAGACAGCTTTCAAGGAAGCTTAGAAGGACCAGGTTGTTCCACCATCTTAGCTTCCCTTACAAAAATGCATTGTGGGCCATGACTTAGGTGTGCTCACCAGTATTTGCTACTCTATGCTGTGTGTCAAACGACAGCACATCTAAACCAGAATTTCACGGCAGCAAGTACAGCTGATGGCAAGGTTCACAAAGGTTTCTCAGATACTAAGGTATGGGGAAAATAGTAACTGGAAAACAAAAATCTCTACAGCCACATCCCCTTTTTTTTTTTTTTTCCCATCTGTTAGCCTAATCTAGGTTTACAAAACCATGATTTGAAATATTTGTGCTCTTATGCCTTTGCTGATCAATAGACAGGAGGTTAATGCTGTTCAGGCAAGGGGCCACAGTTACGACATCCAACTGTCCATGCTGCAAACATAACAACAGTTTGATAGCACAAACTAAGCTACCTATTTCAAAACTGAGTGATGGCAGAAAAGCGACTTTTTTGTATCCCCCTCTGCAGCCCAGACAAAATCCTCTTTATGTTCCCAAACAAGAACAAGTCCTTTTACAGTTTAGGCTCATATAATTTAAGAACTGTGCTGCTCAGAACTTCTTTACCAACCTGAGATGTATTTAATCAAATTTTGAAATACTTGGAACAGAAGTTTTGTTCTGTCCCCAAAGAAATCAAGTCAGTTGTGAAACTATTTAATTGTTAATGTAATCACTTATAGGACATTTTTGTAAGACTGTAAGTGAATACTAGAGCTAAAAGTGACTTGTGGATCAATTCTTAAATTTGATTTACCACTGCTGCACACCAAAAACAGTTCTGTAAACCCCACACACAACAAATCCTCTTATTTAAAAAAAAATCAAAGGTAGTTCCACAGTGTCTTTAAATCTGCTAACTCAGACAAATGTTGTGGTTGTCACCATGAAACTAACTACTACATGAAAGTAATTACTAGTCAGGCAGTATGTCAAATTTATTTACCTGCAAACAAATATTCTTCAGCATTAAGTATTAGTAACTCCCTTTTATAACTGTATTTTGAAATGTACATCCCTCCTGTAGTATAAATAAAACAAACAGGCGCAAATTGTGGATCTGCTTCTTACATGATAGAGGTGGCAGGAAAACAAAGCAAAACAGTTAAATATTCCCCAAAGGGGTGGCCGGGGGGTGGACACACACCACCGATAAGGTGCAATCTGTATCTGTATCAGTAGCGTCCTGTCAGTAAAATATATTAAGAGTACCAGAACGTCTATATACTTGATTCTGTGTTTTACAAAGAAACAGACACAAGTCCTGTAAGTCTCTAAGAACATTTCGGCAACTGCAGAATTTCACCTGGAGGGGCGAGGGGGGCATCTGCAGACAGCTCCCTACACCTCTGCAAAACACGACTGAAAAAAAAAAAAAAAACCAAAAAAAAACCAAGTCACAAGCGCTGCACAGCCACCTACACACGCCAAATGCCCACGGAGAGACTCACACCCCCGTCGGCAAACACTCAGTGGTCCGCAAAGAGGAGCTGGGCTGAACAACGCGGCCGCGCAGAAGACGAGGGGAGAAAATGGGGGCGAGGGAGGTGGGAAAATGGGGGGCCCTCGGCTACTTTGCTCGCCGCCGTTTCAGAAATAACACAAACCACCCCCCAGCCACCCCCATCGCCGTTTCCCCGGGGGATGCTCGCGCAGGGGCTGGGGCGGGGGCACGCCAGAGGAGAGACCCCCGCCCCGCCGCCCTCTCACCCACGGCATCCCCGCGGA
>WEKY01013394.1:640-31227 GCA_013390045.1 Picathartes gymnocephalus | reverse complement strand
CTGCCGGCCCGGCCCTAGGCCCCGGGGGCGGTGTTTCCTGGCCCCGGGCGGCCCGGTGTTCCCCCTTCCCCTGGCACCGGCCCGGCCCTGCACCGGAGCGCTGCGGACGCTGTGCCCCGGGAGGGATGTGGCCTCTCCTGACTCGGCCTATGTATGAACCGGCTGCCTGGAGCATGGACAATTGCTCAGAATCACAGAATCAATTATGTTGGAAAAGGCAAGTCATCGAGTCCAACCTATGACCGAACACCACCATGTCAACTAGACCAAGTGCCACATGCAGTCCTTCCTTACACATCTCTAGGGACAGTGACTCCACCACCTCCCGTTGGAATGGGCAGCCGATTCCAAAGTCAAAACGCCCTTCCTGTGAAGTTTCTTGCTAAGGTCTAACCCAAATCTTTCCCAGTGCAGCATGAGACTATGCTCTCTGGTCCTGTCACTGATTGCCTGGGAAAAGAGACCAAATCCCACCTGGCTGCACCCTCCTGTCAGAGAGTTCTAGAGAGTGATAAGGTCCTCCTTCAGCATCCTTTCCAGGCTAAACACCCTCAGCTCCTTCAGCCGTTCCTTGTAAGACTCGTTCTCCAGCCCCTTCACCAGATTAGTTGTCCTCTGGACAACCCCAAAAAAGAGGGACCCAACCCCAGATAGGCGAGAGGCCCAGGCAGCCCCAGCATTTCAGACTCTAGGAAGGGCCGGGCTCCTTTAAACCTCTTGGGGTGCTTCCAGCAAGCTCCCCCAAAAGCATGAGGTGCCTGTCCTTCTGCACTCCAAGCTTTCCCTTACACTCCCATAAAATATCAGATTATTAAATAATGAGGTACCACAGTACCTTGGAGGATACTCCAATATCCCCTTCCACAGCGGACAGGCTGCATTAGGGAATTGCCCGTGGAGGTACCGGGGTAGTGATTCTGGATGGTGCACTCAAGGCCGTCCTGCTCTCACAGCAGGAATGGCTCAAAACATCATAAATTGCTCCAACTGTTGCTTACAGCATGGCAATATTTTTGGTAAGGTTTTTGAGAACCGTTTTGCTCTAAAAAACAATATTGTGGAAACACCTATGACAGATTAACATTTCCCCGTCCTTCCACTATCAAAATTTGTCTTCTTCGGTCGTTAAGGGATTTTGCTTATTCTCAAATTGACAGTGCCATAAACGTTAACTGGGCTATAAGAACCGATTGGATTTCTTCAGAAACATACGATCACTGCTGATCACATTTCTGCAATCGGAAGCTGGCTGGAATTTAGGAAACAGCACATCTTCCCACAGCTTTGCACTGTTGGCAGCATGAAAGTGCATAAAACGCACTTACAGCAGTAAAGCTGGGGAACACAGCTCTGCCTCTACAAATCTATTGGATGTAATAAGAAGCTTTTTTACCACATCATTTTGATGAATGTAAACGTTTACTGAAATTCACTTTCTTATTCTGTTTTGATCAGCTAGGTCTGACTGATCATATCTGTCATCAGGGTTCCCGAGCATCAAATGTATTCCTGGATTTTGGGTATACCAGTGTGCTAGAGGAGCCAAGGATGAGGCAGAGGAGAAGATGCTTCACTCTTCTTCGTGGAGGGTAAAGAAAGAATAATGCCACCTTTCCCACCAACATAACAAGCAGTTCCTGCTGACAGAGCAGCTACACCAGCGTGGGATTTTCTGTGCGTCACCTTTAGGTTTACTGGGGCATACTTCAGCAGAGTTTTAAAAATGTACCATTCAGGCACTTTAGCAAAGTAAGCAGGCCCCGTGGTACTGGCCCAGTTACCCAGGGCAGAATGGAATGGCTGTGGGAACTCTCTAAGATATAAAGGTAATGGAAAGGAAGAATCTGGGTTTGTGATCACATTTTGACCTACCATGCATTACTTACAAAATACTTGGTGTGTATTAAAATGTAGGTAGTCCTTAAAGATGTATTTAAAATTAAATTCATCATCAGTGTGCAAAGCTTGCAGGCAGCTCAGAGGACGTATTTTACTTAACAAAAACAAGGAGAAAATTAATTTATCAACTGATTTTGAGCCTTCAGACTGTAGTTACATCTAGAACTAAAGAGTGCATGTAAGTATAGGAGTTCACTGGCTGTGAGACACTTCTATCCAGGCAGGGGGATCCATGGTAAGAGATCTAATTTCAGGAGAGCTTTCTCACCTTCCTGACAAACTCTCTCCTGATTGATAAGCTCCCAGGCTGCATGGTGAGCAAGGTCATTAGGACTTCCCCCTGCAAATGAAGCAGCAGTTTAAAAAATAAGATCATAAAGTAAACAGTTTTCTGTCCTGAAGAGAAGAAAACAGACGTCCGTTGTTTGCTAGAAAGGAAGTACAATTAATATAAACCCCTCCAGATTTCAACGCGAACATATTGTTTAGATTTGCCAACTGTTGATTTACCATGATGGAAGACAGGCCCAAACTAGAAAGTTTGGATCCCGATCTGGATCTGACATTCCCCAAATCTGAGGGGGAAGTGTGATTCAGAGTCTGGAGTAAGGGCTTATCTCTCAAACACAACAAAGTACTGTGGATAAAAATACCCAGGTAAAGTAGGAAGTGCCTGGTCTGCAACAACAAGGGTGACTTTGTATCAACAATGAACAAAAGCAGCTTTCTTTTTTTCTTTGAGAACAATGAAATCACTCAAGAATTGTTACAAATACAAACAATGTGGGTTTTATCACTCAGCTGTCATCAGTGGGATTATAGTCTATAAATCCTAATTTTCAGGGAAGCCCCTAGATTTCCCTGAGCACTTCCTCAGATTTCACATCTGTTAACTCTAGTTTATTAAGTGCTTCAGGATAAGGTGCATCAACTGTGCCTTGGTATTACATTATCCAAAAATACTGAATGTGGGAGGGGAGTTAGTGGCTAGGAATGGATGATTTCCAGACAGTGTATTGATACCATGCCAGTAGAGCAGGCACTCCTATTCCCATTCATTTTTAACACATACATAGGTAACAATTAATTCGGTGTCACTTTTAAAAGTTATTTCTATATGTTCAAATTATGAAGCTTTGGATAAAATTATCCAGTCAGGCATAAGAAAGACTAGCAAGGTAAGATGAAGTGGAATTACTGAGTTAACCCCCAGTAGAACAAGCTCTGTTCCATGATTTCAAGTAATGACAGCACTTCTGTGGGCTAACAGGGAATTTGTTGCTCCCTTTTTAAAAGGTAGGTTGTGCTGGGACATACTCAGAGGAAAAAATTATATTAGTTATTAGAATTACAGAGCTGGTATCTCAGTCTAGGCATTAAAAGCTTTTAAATAAACAACTCAGTTTTAGTCTCAGAAAAATCTAGCTCAATAAAAATAGAAATTAGAAGTGCTTTTCACAGCGCCAGATATAATAAACATAGTTGTGCTTCTAAAACTGAACTAATCCAATGTTTGAAGGTGTATTTCTCAATAGCAAAACAATGGGAGGCTCTCTGGAAAAAATAATAAATATAGTCATGCTGAAACATTGTGGATTTGCTTTTTAGAAATTCATCTTGAGACTAAATAGATGTATGAGTTCAGTTGTAATTCTCTGATGAATTTCCTACAAAACTGAGTGTCGGCTGAACTGATAACATGGAGAGCAGCACTGAGTGAGGCCTTGCTGCTCTTCTTGATGTCTTGCTAGAAGTTCTGGAATAGGCTGGACAGGAGACCTAGCTTTGGTTTACTGCTTCTGTTCCTGGTCACTGGGTTGCTAAAGCTGGACAGTCCTGGGATGGCAGGGTGACAATGCTGCTAACTCCAAAGTGAGAGCAGCACAGTCCTCTTCACTAGGAATAATGATAGCCATGACAAGGGGCAAACATGCTGTGGGGAGTTTGGTACATAAATAGGAACCAAATTGGCTTGCATGGAAAATGCACTAAATAAAGCATACAAAAATAGCAAATGTATCAGTTCTGTGCCATACCCCACTGCAGTTGCTTTTATTGTTACAATAATAACCACAAGTCTCAGTCTGGACTAGGCACCGTTAGGCGTCGTAGACGCACATCAGAAGACGTGGGCTTTGATCCGAAGGGACTGAAGTCTGCTTCAAACCATTGCTTTTCCCCTTTCCTTGTAGAGTAACACATCATGAATTCTTAGATCAGGAAAGATACCCAAAAAAGCTAAAATTACTATGATCTGTGTGAGAGAACATCACGATCTTAGCTATAGGCAGATAGACAAATCCTCTGAGACTAAAATACTGACATTATAGACACATACTAAAAGAAAAGTAAAAACTTTCAGGTTCCTGTTGCATTCCCTCACACACCCAATGCTGATTATGTTCTTCACCTAAAATTACAGAGCTAAGCACGGTGTGGGTGTATTAACTTGGGGGCTGTTTCAGTGGTTGATTACCCCTGTAGACCCCCATATGCAGATCTCTGTGAAAGGAGCAGCAGCCACGCTGCTGGATGAGGGCACAGGCACTGCAGTAGGTTCTTGGAGCACTGGTTCTGGCCACATGAATCTCCAGGTGACAGCCAAAGCAGAGCAGTTCAGTCTTCCTCATGACATTTGCAGTTTCCTAAAGAGGAGAGTTGCAATCAAGTTTTTAAGGTTTTAAGCATTATGGTGATAGGGGCTTCCCATGTCCTTTGAAGTGTATATACATATGACATTTACCCAGTGGACTGGCAAGTGTTTTTATTATTTGCATAATAATGCTACTTCTAGCTACTTCTAGAAGGGATTGCTTGTAATTTCTTCAGTGTGTTTTTAATGGCCTCTGCATGTGTGCAACAATCTGCTATGCTTTGAATCACCTGCTCAAAATTTTATAGTTTGGAAACTTAAGGACAGAAGCGTGTTTCAGCATCATTCTGGTCTGACAGTCTGGCTACTGCAGCCACAAAATTGTACTTACTGATGTCTTCATTTATATTCAGATTCTGCTTTATTTGTAATACAAGAAGCAGTCCTGTGAAAAGAAAGGTGCAGTGATAATTTATATATTATAAATTTTTTTGTTGTTTTTTGTTTGAGTACCTCTCTCCTATGTTTCTTTGATGTCTGAGCTTATGCTACCACTTGCCCTCAGTGAAATCACTGAGTTCTCCTTTTCTGCCTGATGTCTTATTATCACAAAACTTTTGAGTGCTTTTTTTAGCTTTTGGCTACTTCTATACTAGTTTTGTTAGCTGTGCCTACGGATAGGCCCGTGGCTGCTGTGCTCTGTAGCCAGAATGAGTTATGTCCATCCTGCTTGGAGGGGGCTGGGCTCCTCTCCAAGCCCAAACCTCCTCCTCTGCCCTCAGCCTGAAGTTCCCTGAGAGCAACAAGCTGCAATGCACTTGGTCTGTGTGAGCAGTAGTGGCCCTGGAGGAGTAGTTTTCTGGAGTGATTCTGTGGATGCTGAGCGCCCCATCTCCAAACCAAAGGTGTTTCAATGAAGTGAGGGTGCTTCAGGCTAGCTTTAATGTGGTCCTATGGACTATATACCCAGTGATGGCCAGAGTTCATGTGAACTGCTTTAGAGGATCACATTGCTTTAGGTTCACTGGAAGGGAGCTCAGTTCATGCACTGCCAGACTGGTCTGTGATACAAACCTAACTGCAGTAAATCAGTGAGATCTGGAGATCTGCCTTGACAACAGTCCTGATTCAAGCATGCTAGTAGAGAGTAAGGCATTGTAACCAGAAGTTAAGTAGGTATTAGGGAGAAGTTTAAGAAGATATTAGGAGTAAGAATCAGACACATGCGCTGCAAAATTCAGGCTCAAAACCCCTGCACGTGCGGATGTAACAAATACCTGTTTGGTTGCCCCCTCCACCCCTCAGTATACGTGGCACATAGCATCAGTTTTCTTGGACCTCGAGTGATCAGATGTTGCCTGTGTGCTGAGCTTCCCACCCCAGCCTTGAACAGAAGGGCTCATGCATTAGCTGGATGCAAGAGGAGCCTGTGTAAGTCAGAACAGGATTATCCCTCCAGGGCTGTGTGGGACAGGGCCCACATATCTGCATGTCCATGACCAGCGCTGAGCACCATCACTGCAGGAGCTTCTCGGTGCTCATCTAACATACTAACTTTTAAAATGATAAAGGCAACCATGAAAGAAATCAATCTGTAGACTGGCCTTGCGGTCTTCACTGCCCTCAGCTTTGTCATCTGCATTCAGCTGGAGGAGCAACTGCTCCTCAGCCATTTATTCCTGCCAGCCGAGAGGGAATCAAGCCCACTGTGTTCCTCTGCCGCATCCAGCCTGGCTCTCACACAGCGTTGCCGCTGCAGCCCCGGAGCCTGCCAGGACAGGCTGGCAGTTGTAGGGAATGATGTCACCGAATGGGCAGGGCTTCTTTGCCACCGATAACATCTTAGCAGATGTCCTCCAAACGTGCTCACACTTCTCCCATTATGGCATCTTTATTTTCCACCTACCTTTCACAGTCGCACCTTTTAAGGTAGCAAAGAGGTCACTTTTCACTAAAGACTGTTAAAAACTGGACAAGAGCTTTGCCAAAGTTGTTTTAAAGTGTTTTTTATTTATTCTTTGGCAGAAAAACTTTGCATTGCAGTAAAGCACGACTGCTGAGATACTTCAAAGCATATAGGTACCAGACTGTCACTGAAAAAGTTTATGATTTTCCCTCGTTCATTTACCCTCTTCCAAAATAAAACAAGGGATCAAAGAAGTTGCTATAATGGTATGTTCCCCATAAATGCTGCAGGTTTTACTCCCACCTACTGTGCCTCATCCCTGTTTAGAAAATCAGATCTACCCCAGGGTATCCTTCTGGACGTGTAGAGTTCCACTGAAATCAGCAGGGATCTGTTTAAGGACATGCCTGCAGAGAGTATCTGTTATTCTGTATTTACACAGTACCCAGCATAATGAAACCTGATTAAAGCCTCCAAACACTACTGCCATGGAAATCAGTCTTGTTATTGACTGATGACTCAACATGTCTGGATTTAGATGGAAGAGGGCTACTTTCAATTCCCAATTCTTTTATAGACTCTCTGCGTAACCTAGCCAAGTCATTGAATCTCCATACCTCAGACACTCCAGTATTTAATGCAGAGAAAGTCAATCGTTGATTAATTCCCTTCTCCCAGCCCATTCTGTGGTTTTTGATTATAAGTTCCTTGGGGCAGGTGTTGCCTCTTGTGAAGTGCGAGGACAGCACACAGCACCAGGGAGTTCTGGCAAGCCTATAAATGATAAAATAACAATCATGTGCAGTAGAACAGAAGCAGCTGTGATTGTCCTAATATTTGTCCTCACAGAGTCATTTTTAAATTGAAAGCACACCTGGGACAATTCAGTTCCAGAAGAGGCTCAACCTGATCCTGGGATGATGACAACCTCCAAGTAACCTGAGCTACAGCATTGCCTTTAACAAAATAAGAAAAGGTAAAACGAAGAAGAGTAATAGTTTTGTGGGTTTTTTTGTAAAATGTAAAGCAATATGGAATGGATTCAAACCTTAAATAAAATACTAGCAGCCACACAGCTTTCCCTCTTCATGAGAACAGATGTGGAAAGCCATTATTATAATTTGCAAATAATGTTACCCCCTTATGTGTGTCATTGGAGCTTTTTTATGACATGGATTCAGCTAGAGAGTTTCTTACATAACACTGTTATTCTGTTTTCATTTCAGATGTAGTTATCAGGTGATGGTTTCCCATTTATAAGTTATATTAATAAATAGCTATAAGTTACACAGCTATTTAGCTCTCAAAAATCAGTGTTCTGAAATTGTGGAGGTATTTCCTAGGCTGGAATATTTGCCAAAATTTAAGCCCAGGAGCAAGTAGAGATCCCTGCAGGTATGCCACACAACTTGCACAGATGACCATTATTAATACAAATCACTTCAATTAAAATTGACACATGAGCTAATTAATAGGATGTTGATTGATAAACCTTGCTCATTTTATCCAGGCATTTGTTAATTACCTGCCCGATGTTGCAGCTGACCAGTGAGGACACACTCCTGCTCTAAGGAATGTGGTGTGGTTTGTGTACATTCCAGTTTATCAGGGATTGATTGTAACTAAAAAATAGCAGTATTTTTTTAGCCACACAATATGAAGTTTTGTGTCTGCCTGCATCACAGATGGGATACAGTATGCATCCGTTCACACACAGTAAGGTAAATAATACCTGCCATGTGATGCTACAGTAATTTTTCACATTATTTGCTGACTGTATGTATATCTTTTGTCTTCTCTTCTCTATTCCCCCCCATTTCTGAGTGCACTGGCAGCCTCCAGAGCGCTCTGTAGCAGCGAGCACACTGCGACACTGTTGCAGGGGTTCCCTACAGCAGAGCCTTCCCAGTGCCATTGATCAAGCCACAAGCACTAGTTAAGTAATGTAAGGTTGCTCTAATTCCCTGACTCATCTCCTGCTCCCCCTGGAAATCCTAAATGTGGTGCTGGAAACCAAACTGCAGTCCTCTGCAGCAGGATGAAGTAACTTTGATTGCTGAGTCACCATGTTGACCCACACAGCTCAAATGTATAGTTAGCAATAGTCAAAAATGCTCATTGTAATCTTACCACAGTCGAGGTACTAACTGCATATTCTCTTGAAATGCATTCAGCCTGGCTTTCAGCTCGGGACTCAGATTCCTCAAATCACTATTTGTGTAGTGTTTACAAAAACACATTTCATATATAGTAGCCTTGAATTATAATATTCCTGGGGTCCTCTTTTTATTCGTATGTCATCTTAGGGCTAATCAGCATTCTGCTCTTGCTTCTGCAACTGCTGAGAAAGTCAGATCTTAAAAAGCCATAACTCCTTGACAATTTCTGCCCATTGATAGCTTGTACAAGCTGTTTGGGTGTAGCAAGTAACGTGGAGGAAAATTGAAGATCTAATTATTCACAGGTATGAATTAAATCCATCGCTTTGCAGCCGCTGACACATCTCCTTACTGTGCATAGTGAAATTCTTCTCATTATGTACTGCACACTTGTACAAACACTGCTGTCCTCCTGAGCATGATATATGTTTCTCTGATAGAAATCTGTGTTTTGCCACAGTGCCATCACTATGGGACACTTCTGATAGTGTTAGCTCTGAGTCCCACTGTTTTAGCCACAAACCTTTTTTTCTGGTCAGCAACATGACATGGAACGTGTTTGATGTGAGCCTGACTGCAGAGACAAATGGAAGAGTAGCAACAGTCCTATGCTACCACTTGTTTCTAAAATTGATCTTGACCAGACAGCATAAAATGCATCATGTCAAAGCAATTGCCATGATGCTCTTTCGTTAGGAGCAGCGATTCCTTTTGGACACAGGGCAAGCAGGAGTTGAGGGGGATGCCTCTGCTGCCCCTTCCAACTGGCTGATAGAGAAAAATTTGCTTGCAATTCAAAGCAAATTATGAAAACAGATTAGTGTAAATAAAGATGAAGAAAGAAAAGAGAGGACTCACGTCAGAGAAGACACAAATGAAAAGACATGTGACCAGTTTAAAATACGAATGAGCTTCTGTTAAAAGAGTTCTCTTCAGTGACCTTCTTTCCTGCCATGTGACCAAATTCTTCAATCAGGCACTGTAAAGGAATGCCAAAATTGTCTTTATTTTCATTTCAGATCTGGCCACATTAGTCTATACTTGGTGTATTCATTTATTGCCCAAATAATCTCACTTTCTGCTGAAGACAAAGTGTATTTTTCTTGAAACCCCTCTCCTGCGTCTACTCTGGCCTTCAGTGACGGTGCCTGCAAACTTTCAGAATCCCAAGGACCTGGGGAGGCCAGCTCCATGCCACCTCAGGCGCATCTGGGAAGGGTGCAAGTCATTTTAAAGCCAGCAAATGGCTATGGAAGGAAGCTGATCTCTGTGCGAGGTCCTGGGCTGAAGGGCAAACTTCTCTGAAAACAGGCAGCCCCAGCATGAGCAGAGGGTCCCTCTCTTTGGAGTTTATATTTAACCAAGAAAAGTGTCCTAAAAACCAGCACAGAGAGATAGCAAAGTAACTGCATCTATGCAGCTTCTGTAATTTCTCAAAATCCCTGCTGAATCCCAGACCCAGACAAGGAGGCAGCATTCACTTGGTTGCACGGGGTGCCAAATGCGGCAATATGGCAACTCCTTCTTCTCCATTCCCCCCCTACTTAGACTTCCAAGGATCACAGAAGAATTTCTGACGTGCTCCAACATTGAACAAAGCAATCTCTGATCTTAAGGAGAAAGAAAAAAAAAAAAAAAAAGTTCAGTTTAATACAGGCAACTGGCAGAGATTCAAACTGTATCTTATTTTAGCCAAAGCTGTTCACCAATCCTGAGAAGAGATGTGAATTTTCAGCTCCAGTCAGATGCCTAATTATTCCTTTCTCCTTATCTTGCTTTTAAGATCTTGCCAAGGCTGCACCCATCCCTCTATCTCCAGGCATTTGAATACCACTCAAGAAGAAACATCTGAACTCGGTGACGTTCAGCCTGTTTTCCCATCACCGTGTAACCTCTCAGGAACCCCTGCAGATGACGGTGTCTGACAAAGAGCACCTCGTGTTGGAATGATGCTGCCTTTTACCTGTAGAGGTATCACTCCATCCAGAAAGGATCTCTGGGGCTGTCAACCTGCTCTCACCAGACAGGAGCATGCCCTTTTCTATGGGATGTTTAGGCAGAGCTACTGTGTGACAAATAATAGCATCCATTTTGCTCTAGGCAGGACCCAAGATTGAATACACAGCCTGTTATTGACTACACAGTGGGGGCTTCCTCAAATTGCTGAGTCTAAATGAAAGGAAATGGTAAAGAGGGTAAAACATGCAGGTTGTGCAGCACAAAATTAAATTTTTCAAGAATTCCAGTTTTGTTTTCATTCCCACCCAACTTTTTCATCTTCCATTTCCTCCCCACCCATGTTTTCTGCAAAGATCCCTTTCAGAGACACAACATACACTTGTTTTCTTCCGAGTTTGATTTCAGTCTCACCAATGTCTGTGTCAGTCCTGAAGAAGGATGTGAGATGATCACATCTGAACCCCAGAGGAGAGACACTCTGGCTTCTGGCAGGGCATCAATTATAGAGTCGGAACAGATTTTTTTTAATGTGTCAGTCACAATTAGAGGAGTGACCTGAGTGATGGATAACTCTTGTGCGGCTTTCCACAGAGGCCAGGTTCACCCAGGTAAGGGTTAGCTCCCCTAGGAGAGACTGATGGCATTTTATATTGCCTGGGAGACACGCTGTACATGCCATAGGACTAGTTTCTTAATGTATCATGTAAGAGGATGCTATGGTTTCCTATATCATCTCCCACTTTTAGATCTGCTTATACTGTATCAATTATAAAAGTGATTATTGTTTCTTACCTTTGGCTTCAGAAATGGCCACCTGCCACTTTAGAGTACAGGACATGGTGAGAAACAAATTCATTTCAGTTCCCTCTCGTTTATTAGCAGCTTTGTGCTTGGGCTTCAAGTTTGGGCAAGGAAACATTAAAACAAAATTCAGATTGACAAATGCAGAACCAAAATCTATTTTTTAACCTTACAGACCTTTCTAAAACACTTCAGTTTGTGTGATCCCTGGAGAGTGTGTGACACCAAAGCCCCACTCTGAAGAGCTTGACTGTTTTTCTCATGCTTTAGACAGAGCAGGCATCAGTGACATTGATACATAATTTAGTCACCACCTTGAGGGTACGTTAAATTAGCAAATTCCCTAATTTGCTAGGAATTCACATAGATGAATTGATGATTAAATAGCTGATTGAACTGAAGAACCCAAATGGAGCAGTTTGTTGCTAATTTAAATGCTCTCTATGTCTAGACCACTCTCCTTGTTACATTCTAATTGACCTAATTATTTCCAAAAACACCCTTTTAGTAATTTCTTTTGCATTTAGATCGTTCCATATGGGGGCTGGATGTAGGAGGACGGCTGTTCTGGTGTATTCCAACAGCAGAAAGTATTTTAAGCATTTACTTTGGATAGCAGCAGCAGTGACTGCTTGTGAAAATGCAGAACTTCACGT
Organism: Picathartes gymnocephalus; assembly: GCA_013390045.1. NCBI lineage: Eukaryota > Metazoa > Chordata > Aves > Passeriformes > Picathartidae > Picathartes > Picathartes gymnocephalus. Next base: position 19,254 of record WEKY01013394.1, on the reverse strand, counting down.
CGACCTGGGGAGAAGATTGTGGGCTTCCTGTTTGAACTTTGCCACTGCACAGCCACAATCCACTTTTGAGATGTCTGAAGAATGACCACATCCCTGGAGAGGTCTCAATCAAGTTCCTGCTTGTCAGCCCAGCTGAGCGGGGTGGCTGCTGCAACCATGGGCCAGCTTTGCCTCCCGTAAAGGCAGGAGAATGGCACTCACTTGTGGGGAAAGCAGGACTGAGATAGCACACTGCAGCTGCTGTAGGGAGCTATTGTTACTGCTTGTAGGAGCAAGCACCCACAGAGTTACCACATCTCAGCTGACATGAGGTGGCTTGTACGCTCACAGTAGCTGGATCGTGCATCTGAGCCCCACGGAGACCTGGGCTTCCCTCACATAGTAGTATTATCTTCCATTTAAAGTAGTGAGGACAACAGCTGTTGGATACAGGAAAGCTAATTGTTAAAGCACATTTCTAGTCCTCTAGATCCTCTGTCTTTAAGGTCAGAAAAAAAACTTAGGCGGCCTGTAAATATTCTGCATGGAGAATCCACCATGGTTGCTGGGAAGTTGTTGCAGTAGTTCATCGTTTGTCCTGAAAACATGCTCTATACAGTCAGGCTAAACTGAAAGTGTTTCACTTTCCAGCTCCTGATCCTGTTTTACCTTTGGCTATTAGATGTTTACCAAAAGTTACATCCAATCATCAATGGAGCCAGAATGGCTGTAATTATGTCTAACTCTTTTAGACTGCACTGGCAGATACCAGCTTGTGTGACCAAAGCAGCCACTTGTTTCCCTCATTTAGAAAGAGCAACTGAGGTGAGGGAAAGAAAAAACACTATCCCAGGTCCTACACAAAATCAGTGATGGTGCAAGTGGGGAAATTTGGATAGCTTGGTTAAGAAATTGTCTCATGAGGCAGGAACATTTTAACCAAAACTCGTACCATCTTTAGCCTGTTCTTCACTGACCTCAGCTGAGTTACTCCTGGCTCACATCTGGTGGCTGAGAGAAGAGAATGAGGCTTAAGATGCACAAAAATTAATTTTGTTATCCCTGATGGCGGCTTTGGTTTTCCTCAGCTTTCTGTAGCTGGATAGGTGTCAGTCAGATGTTGTGCCAGATGTTTCCTCCAAATGATCACATAAATGAAATAGCTGGAGCAAGGTAGGAACATACCTGATTGCCAACTGTCTGCCAGTGCCTGTTGACTGTGTTTGGCAACCTATGGCTCTGCTCTTCTTCCAGTCAGCCTCAGTAGACCAGCCCATCCAAGGAACCCAGAGCAGGTGGAGATGGCCACAACAGCTGTGAAAAGACAATTACAGTGGCCACCCTGGTCTAGTCTGCCCCTTCTCTCACTCCTTTTTCAGGAGTTCAGAACCTGTTGGCAGGGGCTGATTGGTGTAGACTCATTCAGTGGCAGTGCTGGAGACCTGGACAGAAGGGCAGTTGCACAACCATGGACAAGAAATAGAATAAAGCTTGTTGGTATCAATGATCCTGCTCCAAATCGCCTTTCAACAACTCTCCTGTAAAGTTGCTTTTCTGAATCCAGAATGCCAGGCGGGTGTTTCCTGGATCTGGAGCCTTAGGGGAGGTTTTCAGCTTACAAAGCACTGGATGTTTTCCGTCGCATCAGGCCATGAGAAATTTCTGTCGTGTACTCATTTCTCAAATTAAGTGCATAAAAAGATGGTGCAGGCAGCCAAGTCTCTCACAGATCCGGCCGTGTATTGCCAAACTTTTACACACTGCCACTGACTGATGCAACTGGCAGCCAAAAGTGGCTGCTAAATCCAGCAGCCTTCTCCGGAGATGGTGCACGATGTACAGATGCAGAACGTCCCTCCTCTCCGTGTACCATCAGCCAGAGGCTCCTCAGCCTGACCTCCAGTTTCCTGATCCTCATCCCCCCATGCTGCACTGATAGCAGTGAACTGGGGCTTTCCTTTTCCTCTAGACAGTCTGTCCCTTCTCACCCTTGGATCCCTCAAGTCTTGTGGATTCCTTACAAAAAATTAACCCTTTTTTAGGGAATTTAGCGATAAAAATTGGGGTAGCAGCAGCTCTGTCCTGTCAACAGTTTGTGCATTATTATTATTCACCACAACTCTGGATATATCTTAGGAAGATTGTTATTTAGGGAAATCAACCATCACCTGGATCCATATCCTGCATAAACCTGCATCAGTGATCTCTGCCCATCACAGACTTCACTTTCCTCTTTTGGTTCTTCAGGGAGATCTTTGGTCTTTTCCAGGTTTTCTGTGTCAGTCCTCTGCTCATTTGCTATGATTGAATTGCAGATAAATCCTTGAGGTATTAGCAGATAACTTTTTCTCTTCTTTTTTTTTTTTTTTCTTTCTCTTGTTGTCACTTATAGCATGAGTTTTCACTTATGATTTTCTCAAAACTTCAGGACTAAAATTCTTTTTATGTGTGCATAGTACTTTTCTCTGAACAATATTTCTGCATGCAATTAAAAACCCCTGATTCTGTACATTTTATAAATAAAGCCTCTAGACTTATATTTAGATTACAATGATCTCTTGGGCATGAACTGTCTTTCCAGTCTCTATTTATGAAGCACACAACACTACATTAACAATAAAAGCAATGTCATCTGGTTGCATTCAGACAGCAAAGATCTATCATCAGCTATATCTGGATATCCTCCTTTCATCAGCAGCATGTAAAAAAAAAGTTACATGAAAATTTCTCACTTGAAAAAAAATTAGATTTCCAACAAAGAGAAATATTCTTGGGAAATTTCAGTTTTATTTGTTTTCTTGTTTTCACTGGAAAACTAGGCACCTCAAACACCTCACAAAAAGTTCTGTGCAAACAAAACATAGGGGTTTGGCATGTTAAGGTACAAAAACATACTCTTTGGTTTCAGGCCAGAACTACCAACAACGGAGGATGTTTTTTAATTAAAAATCAAAATTTCCTCTAGCTATTCTTTTGTTTTTCAGTAAAAACTGCCGAACAACATTTTCTTGCCAACTCTAGCACAAATAACCTCTCTTCTGGTTTTGACAACTTCCTTGGGATTATGTTGCTCTATTTCAAGATCTTCCTTGTTTTCTTTCCTTTACCTTAATGCCAGCATTGGCACTGAAGCTTCCCTTAATGATGACATATGTTCCTCACTCATTCAGAATATGATCTAACTCTTTATATAGAGCATCTGTTTATTTATCTGTGGGACATGTGGCTAGAACATAAACTTGAATGAGCTGTGGGAAAGGCCAATTTTAAATATGAAAATAGACTAACATTGGTGTAGTTACAGATACTTGCAGCTCCCTAATTTGATTACGAGTCACAGAAAATGCTTAGACATTCTCATGACAATTAGTATAAACATTATTCTTTCCATTGGAAAAAAATATTATCATAGCTGGACAAATAAACTGACCAACTTGAAAATGAATGTCATTTCATTGCCTTTGAAGGCATAATTCAGTAGTGGTGCTTAATATTCTCAGCTGTCATCAACCATGCAGTAATTAGTTTCAGTTCTAATGAATATTTATATATATGAACAAGGTATAAGCATTGCAAATATCATATGTATTTGACCACAGTTTATGATGATGATATTGTACAATTGCATGTATGTATTCGTTATTATTACATGAATATTTCATAGATCAGTGTGAAATGTAATTACACCCCAGTATGTTTGCTTAATGTCATTGTCAACAGTTTGATAGAGATTAGCATAAGACCAAGTGATTTTCTCAATGTGGATCCAAGTTTCTTATCTCTGCTACCAGGGGCAAGATTTTGGGGATCATAAATAACAGTGAGGTGCTCAGGGTACTTTTCTACAGCTTGAGTCGCTTCATAGAAAACTCTTCCTCAGAAACTCAAAGGCAGACATAGGAGAGGAGGGGGAAATCATGTTTAGTTTTCTTGAATGTCTAACCCTAGAAGAATCGAAGATACAGAGCTATCAGTGTTATGGAGTGTGCTGTGAAGATTTGCCGTCCGTTCAAAGCCATTTATCCATCGCTCTTGCTTGGTTCAGGAAGAGTCCTAAATACAAACAATCTTTGTATCCTGCTGTCAGTAAGAATAAGATATTGTTTCATCGCATGCGAACACCTAAACTCTCTATTACACCAGTTGCTTAAAAATTTCCCATTTGCTTGAAATGTTGGAAGTTCTCTGTAATCACAAATATCCCCTAAAAATGAAAGATCAGAGAGAAAATAAAACACTGCTTTCTATTTTTGTCGGTGTTTACTTTGTTCCCTTGTTCACATGTCATGCACGAAACCATTTCAGTTTCCTCTGTTGAGACAGTTTCTCTTGCAATTTCAATGTCTTTCTCACAGAGCAAGACAGCAGAGAAAACATGTTTTAAAAATAGGAAAATGTGATTGTGAAACCACAAACTTGTGTTTTGTATGGAGAAGAGGTGAAGATGGTCAGAGAGCTACTGCACAGAAATCCCTTTAATCTAAGTTTTGAATTGACAAAGTCTTACTAAAGATGAAACTCTTCACTTTTATACTCATATCAGCCTTGGTATCAGAACCTATGTACATTTGCATGTAGGAGATGATTTCTCAATATTATTCAGCTGCATAATTTCCCTTTTTCCTTTGGATTCCCCAGTCTGAGCATCTTTCATTTGCAGTACTGCTGACCTAAATTGCCCATCCTTTCTGAAATACTTCCGCTGAGGTCCTAAATCATGAAGATTTCACTGGATTGATCCATCAGTGCTGCAATGCCACAGCAGCTCTGCGGGACTCAGCTCAAGTCCATTGCTGGCTTAGTCTGTTTTGATGCTGCTCTGTGTTTGGGGGGTTTGTAATGCTGATGGAAGGGAGTGCAAGGTGGGAAAAAACCCTTCCCATGGACAGGCTCACAGCCAACTTGTTTTTCTGATCCTCTGGACTGTGAAGTGTATGCTGACATTTTCTACTGGCTGCTCTCGACCATCTCTGAACAACGTATATGGGTTTGCTTAGGACTTGACATTTCCTTGCCCTCCCTGTGTATGAGGCAGAACCTCATGTGCCTGCAAGGGGCATATTCTCACCAACAAAACCTGCAAGTGCTGCTCCCAGTCCAATTCCCCTGAGCATTATAGACCTAGACAACAAATGGATTTCATGAGAGGTGGGTTATAGAGGCATATGTAAGGGTTTCTGAGGTTTGGGGTGTGAAGAACCCTGTGGTGGGAGTCATCTGATGGTCAGAAATATCTTCTGAGGCTGTGAGTGGTGTGCTGTCTTGGAAGAACTGATGGATTTTTGCTGCTTTTAGGAAATGATTTTGTATGGAAAAGTTCTGGAAAAAGAGGCAGGATTTGTCTTTGCCTAAAGTCCTTCTAAGTCATGCTGGTTTATGATGTTGAGATAGTTCCCAGGTGTTTGGACTGAAACCACCAACCAAGGTGACAGTATGCACAGTTTGTCACAACATAATGTGCAGAGTGCCTGGCACAAGCTTTGTGACAAAGTGAGTTATGGTAAGAGAGTGCCCAGACCCAGTTCTCTGATATTTCTCTGTAAAAAGCCACCAGGCACCAAAGCCTTGAAGGATGCTTGGCAGAGGGGTGACAAGAGCCACAGGCTTTCCAGGCACTGCTGATTTTGGGAATGTGTAGTACTCCATGTTTCATCTCACATGGGCTGTTTTTCTTGGTGTATCAGGCTGATTGCAGTACTTTGCTACCTTGACTCTATTAGCAATTCCCATAACTGCTGCATAGCCAGCACTGTTGTAATTTCAGCTGCTAAGCCCTTGGTTTTAATCTTCCTATCCATTTTCCTGTTTCAAATCACAAAGGTCCGTCCTCATGACGAACAGTCCTTTCCTCTTTGTGCTACTGCTTGTTCTGCAGCTGAATCTTTCCCCGATGCTGCCTTGGTGCTTTGTGTCTAAGGCACAACCCAAAGACATGCAATGCAATGTGCTCCCTCCTTATTAATATAGATTGATGTTGAAAGGAGTGCTGGATGTAAGATTTTAATCAAGAAACTGCAGCAACTTTATGAGCATTATATATCTCTCTTAATTTGGCCAGCAATGAAAAATATGCTTGGCAGGAGGAAAAAAGAAAACTCCTTCCCTCTCTCTCCCCAATGTACTCTCCAACATGAGAAAAAAAAAGGATTTTGAATAAAGTGGCAATATGGATGCATTTGAAACTGCGAAATGTGATTCTTAATTGCTCGTGATTGTCTCTCCAACAACTGGTAGGTTAACCACGGCAGGCTGACAGCCTGCACTAACTGACAATCAATATTGTTGAAGCACAGAACCTTTGCCTGCAAGACACAAAAACATTTCATTTTCAAACACTACGGGACATCTGCTTCTGGAGAGAAAAAGTTGCTTCTTCTCGGCAATATGCACCAACTTGTAACTTACTTTTTCTCCTTGCTCAGAGGAAACAAAAGTCTTCTTTATACCGTATCCTTTCCACTAATCTGGCAGCTATCCAGTGTGGGTTTAAACAGATGTTCTGGAAAAAAATATGGCATATACAAATGAGATGGAATCCAGCAATTCAGTCATGGATTATTACAGATATAAAATGTGAAGGGCTAAATTCTTCCCAGATTCACATTCTGTATAATATTTGGCACTAGATGTAAGAACAGCACACAAACAAATCATTAATACCCTCATTATAATAATTATTATATATTTAGCACAAAGACCCCAGGCTGGCTCAAACCCTACATGTTAAATACTGTACAGATGCATGTTCAGGCTGAGGAGTTTATTCAAATGGTTGCTTGCACCAAAGACTTAGATATGTAAGTCTTTCCTTGTGCATGTTTACAGGATTAAGCCCCTCATGTGATTACATTATTGGCAACAACGGACATTTCTTACTTTCCATGCTGCAGCCTTTGAATAAATCACACAATAACAAACAATTTGAAAGGGAAAGAATTTGATTCTTGGTGCATCTAACGCTATTAAGGACTGCCACAGGGTTAAAAATTTAGTGGTAGAAATTGTATGGACATACTCTTCACAAATATATATTACACACAAGGCAGTGAAACTGGTAAATTTATCTTTTTAAGTGCTGAAATGCATCATCCAGTCTCCTGATGTGAAGGGCAACCACCTAAGCCCTGAGCTCCGGTAAGACTTCTGGGATGATTTGTAGAAGAATCGGGGAAGGAGAGCTTGTACCGCAGGACAGGTGCTGGGTGGGACCAAGGGATGCTGGCAACTTTGGAAAAGGCACAGACAAAGCAGTTGCTTTCAGCTTTTACTGATATTGTAGAGACAATATGGTCTGATGGACAGAATAATGTCTACGAGCAAGTGTACCCTTATGGTCCGTGGAGACCCCAGGGTTCCGATGCTTGTGGGGGGATCCTTGTCTCCCATATTCAGTCTGAGCTCCTGGTGACTAGGAATGTGTCTACCACAACCTGCTTTTCTTTTGAACTTTTCCATTTCCAAGTGTCGACCAATACTTATGGTAATAAACATTTGGTAAAATAATGGTAATAAACTTATGGTAAAAACAATTACTTTTTTGAGTATTCACAAAAGACACTTGATAACTTGATTAAAAAGTCTGTTTCCTATTATTGTTATTGCTGAACAAAATGAAATGAAAGATGTTGGGGTGATGCCAGGGTGACGAGTGGGAGGGATTCACTTGTCCCCATTTTTCTGGCTGCTTTTTCTTTTCAGTCTCTAACTTCTCATCATTTAATGAACTTCAACAAAGTTACAGGGAAATGAAAGTACAGCAAACTGTAGCTTTTCTACCCCCGTGCATTTTGAAATGAGAACCCACTTGATGGGTTGCAATGGAAGAATAATGAAAAAATGTAAATAAGGAAAACAAAGAACTGCGCAGGTTATTTTTTTGCCCTGGAGACAGGGTGAAACACTAAACATCAGACCTTTGTGAAATCCAAAGACGTCAGTAAATCTCCATCTAGGAAACATCTCAAACGCAGCTGTAAAAGCTGCTGCATATGAAACACCATGAAAGAAAAGAAACCTGCACTTTTCCTTGCAGGAGTGTGACGAGCCTGTTCTTCCCTTTCCCCACTGCTGCCTGTTGCTGTGAGAGCAATTGCAAGAGCAGCACTGCTTGACGCCAGTGGCCTGTGCCAGGGGCAGATGTTCTGGCACTTTCCCAGATGTTCCGGGAAAGCAGAGGTGCTGGCAGTGCCCGGGCCAGCCCTCATCGCTGCACACACCCTCCCCCCACACACACAGCCCTCTCAGGATCCTCGGGTACTTGATGTCTCTGCAGAAATGCTGGTGAACAGCCACATGGAGATGGCTTCAGTGCACACTCTTGGGCATTTTTAATAAATTTAGCTACAGAGGAAGGAGCTGAATTGAACATGCGGGCTGACTGCTGCAAACTGCCTGGTTCTGGTTACAAGCTCAAGAAATCGAGTGAAATAACATGCAAAGCTTAGCATATCCTATCTAAGCCAGTGATCAAGTCAGGCTTAGTGGGTTATTTGGTGATATTTGATTCTCGTTCTATATGAATAACATCTGCAAATATGCTGAGTCTCTTTGGAATTGGTTTTGGTTTAAAAGAATTTGTTATTTAGAGCATTTCAATCAGTCACTCCCTGCCTTGCTGCTTTGGCTGGTCACAGTGTCACGTTTGAGCCTTCCCATCCCCTGCTTCAAGAAACATCATCCTCATAATCATCAGGTGTTTGTTATGGAAGCCTCTAAAGACAACGGGAGACAGCACTGATGCTATAAGCCCACTGCTGGGGGTTAGAAGTGAGGATGCTGCTAAAGCAGGGAAAAAAGACAAAATTATATAAACAAAAAGATCTGATTTCTGAAACTCCACTGGCTATGTTTAGATGTCTCAGCGGCAGCCAGCTCAGTGCCAGGCTACTTCACATGTGCATCCTGCCCTGTGTCATCGCATCCACATGGCTGCTGAGGCAAGGCCAGTGGCACTGGCAGTGTTAAGCCTCCCAGACATCCCAAAGACTCTTCCTGAACAGCAATGCCTGGTCTTCCTAAGAAGGAGTTCACACAGAACTGTTTGTCTTTTTCACTCCAATCAAGTCACAGGTGGGTGATGCTAGAAAAATTAGTGGCCACCACACCTTTACTCCATCATCTCCATCACACAGCTTACCTCCATCATCTCCCTCACACATCTAGAGGGCTTCTGCAACTGCCACCCATAGAAGAGCAACAGCAAGCTTTCTTCCCTGTCTCCGGGTAATAATATAAAAAGGCCAACCTGGGACAGACCAGAGGTACATCAAGTCTAGTGTCTTCTCTCCAAAAAAAGAACAGCAGTGATGTGGTGAGATGAATGTAAGAACGGGGTAAGCAATCAGTGATGCTATCCCAGAATATTCTTCATGCTGTCAGCACTGTGTGGCTTGATAAGCCCAAATCTGTGCATTGTGTTTAACACCTTTTGGTGAATTCATTCACTGTGAAATTTTCTCATGGTCCTCCAAACCCGTGCAGTCTTGACACCCTAAAGGTCCTGTATCAAGGAGATGCACACCTTAACTACAATTCCATAGAGAATCACCTCTTTTAATTCATCCGGAACCCACAGTCTTGCTGAGTTTGTCTGCTGTTCCTGGTCCTTATCCTGGAAGAAAGAGGAAAGGCCTGGTTTCCCCATCTGATCCTGCAGTCTCCTGCCACCCCACCCTGAGTCACCTCTCACTGAGGCTGCAAGAGCTGTCCCTCTGCAACCTGCCTGAGACGATGTGGCCATGTCCACTAGGCTGTTTGGAATTGGGAATGATCTAGACATAAGCTCAAAGACAGTCTCCTGTCTGGTAAGATCTTAAGCCTCACCCAGGCGGTGTGGCTTAATTCATCAGAGCCCACAAGGAGTGCAGGTACCCAAGTGCCAGGGACAAGAGCCAGCAGCATGGCAGCAGATGGAGCAGACGGTACCCTGGCCTCTGGATGTGTTTAGACAGACAGCAGTGTTTTACAACCATAATTTTTCCACAATTTGCCCAACCTTACTTTGTCTTTCTTTCCAGACTTGCAGGTAAGCAACCTTAAAAGCAGCTCCAGGAGTGGGCAAGGGCTAAAGAAGAAAGTCCCAGAAAAAGCATCTGGGCAGGGAGAAGTGGGAGGGAGGCACATGCCCATGCCCACCGTCACCAGCCTGCCTGAAAAGAGAACTAATATCATTTGTGTGGGATTTTCCTCCCCCTCCTGCAGATCAAAAGGACAGCAGCAATGCAATCTGCTGTTTGTGTAGGAAATGTGTCAAAAGAAGGAAGGAGGGGATATACATGGGAACATCTGTTCTAAGTAGCCACTTGAAAATTAACCATTTAGGTCCTGATCTGGAGTGCACCTGCCAAGAGTTAAGCCTCCATGACACCAGGGCTGTGCGCGTTCGTGGCACCTTCTGCAGAGTCCTGGAGGAGGATAAGGGTGATGTTGAGCAGTTCCTCCTCAGACTGGGCTCACGTTGGCACAGTGGAGCCCTTCCTGGTGCTGCTGGGCAGGTACATGCAGCCTCACTTTGATGGCTCTGCTGACGATGTGAGAAGAGCTGTGGCTGGCCAGAGTTCTGCATCTCCATCGAGGCACCCCTGGACAAGTGCAAGGTTTGCAATGTGGCTCCCTGAGTCACCGGTGCCAAGAGCAGAGCACAGGGGAGACTTTTAATCTCATTTGTCTGTCAGGCTTTAAGCACCAAACTCCTCCCTTCTACTGCTCTGCTTGTTGTTCTCTCCCTCTTTCTGCATCAGCTGGACCTGGCAGCCCACAGACGAAGCAGAAAATTAAAGGTGGGAGCAGTGTATCTGTCTGTGACTATTACAGGTGCCCTGATCACTCACAGCCACCCCTTGTGACCTTTGCGCAAAAACTTGTCACTGGAATAAAGTATTTGCTGACCTGGCCTTGTATATACAAATATTGGCCCTGACCCCACCACAAATAAAGATAAGTACAGTAGAGAAACAGAAAAATTTTTAAAAAAGGGAAAGGTCGAATTTTTTCTTCCTTCTGCATATAGAATTAAAAATCTCACATTGTCCCAGTGCAACAGAGTTGAGCACAAAAGGGAAAAAACAGCCCCGTGTTGTTCTAGGCCAGGTGCCAGAACAGCTTGTGTGAGTTTGTGCTGGCAGCCGTGTCCTCCGGCCGAGGGTCTGCGCTCGGCCGCGCACGGAGCCGACACCACCGACCCTTCCTCCCAGGTCACTGAGTCACCTTCCTGCCAGCCCCCCGCCCCCCTGAACCTCCCAGGCACTTCGGCAGAGGTTGCTTTTTTTGTTTGTTTGTTCATTTGTTTGGCGTGTCCTGTAAGACGTGTCCCATGATTGTCATTTACTACCCAGGGTGGCAAAAGGCTGCCGTCTCTGTGAAAACATCAACCTTAACCCGGTTTTGGATGCAGTCCAACAAATCCTTTACCCAGAGAACTACTTTTACACAAGTATTTAAGTCAACAGGAATCCTTGCGTGAGTAAAGGATTGTGGGATTTAGCCTTTACCCATCTTATTTTTCCAGTAAATAAAATGCACTTTTTCACCATTTTTATCCTTTCACCGTTCCTTGGTGTTTGCCTATCCCCCAGAGTTCCCTATGATTCCAAATATCATTTACCTTGCAATTCCTTTCTTTCCTGTCTCTGTTCTATATAAATTTTGCTACTTTTGCCCACCTTACCTGTATACATGAATCAAATGGGCAATCTGATCTCCAGGCTAGGAGAGAGAAATTGTTTGGATTTCAGCTTCTGCATGAGAGCTGATATTCCCGGTATTGACACCACATCAAAAGCAGTGCTGGAAGAGCTGAAGGAATTCAGGTAACTCCCAATAACCAAACAAAAAAAAAAAATTCCTCTTTAACTAAATTTTTTTTAGAACTGATCTTAAAAGGACTTCTGCTTTCCTTTTCTATCCCTGCCTTCTTAAGAGTCTGGTCTAAATGCATGTAGTCACAAATTCTCTCCCATATTCACCCCTAAGTTGCAGCAGAGAGCTGAGAGTATCCTGAATACAAAGGTGTAGTTTGAACGTTGCTCTGGACTAGAGCTGGAGGCTATCTCTACTTCACTTGGCTGAAAATAAGTACTTAGCCTTTTGGACTATGGAATTAAAGGCAGGCATGAGCAGCAGCACATCACACCATAGACACTGCTGGCTACAAAAACCTCATGTCCTAGAGTCCCCCCAGCCCAATGGACACCCTAGGCACATCATCAAGGCTGGGTCATGAAGGTCAGACAAAAAAGGGAGATGTAAAAACCATGGGCTTTTGGCCCACTGCTACTTCTTCTGCAACTCTCCCAGTGCATTTAGTTTTACTTTTAGTTTGGCCCCTTCTTTGCCTTCTGGAAAGGAGCATTTCATCATTGTGCCATCTTCTACAAAATCCCTTTGTCTACAAATTGTCACCAGCACCATTTTCATTCATCCCATTCTGCTGTGACCAGGTGACAACCTACCAGCAACACCCGCAGGTCCCTGGCAGGTGATCACCATTCCAGGCTGTTCCTTTCATTTATTAACTCTTATGGGCTGGCCTCCAGGTTAAGTGTGGTGCCGAGTGTCTTTTGCTCTTTAGCAAGTGTCACCAGGTTCACCAGATCAGACTGACACTTCGCAAAAGCATCTTAATGACCCAGAATTTTTTCCCAAGGCTTTGTACATTTTTTGACATCTCTACCACCCCACTTTACTTCCAAGAGCAAACTACTGAAATCCTTCTCCTCCCTGGGTGCAGGTGGAGCTCAGGCTGGTCGCTGTGTTGCAAGAGGAACTCGGTAATGTGCTAGCCTGGGTCTCAGCCTGCAGCCTGAACTTCCTGATGCAGCGAAGTCTGCTGCTTTGTTGTGAAGCCGTGATGCAGGAGCAAAGTGTTGAGTACACAAGTACGGGCTCTGAAATCAAAACTCTTCCACAGGCAGGGGTCTACCTGCAGCTAAATTCAAACCTGCTCAGGTTTCAGGGAGTCCGTTCCCCCTCACTGCACCTTCACCTTGGTACTAAGCGCTCATCTTCCCACAGACCCAGTCGGGTGACCAGCTTCAGGTATCCGACTCCGCAGCCACATTCTGAAGCTTAATGTTATTCATATCTTTCAGTGATTCATTAAAACAGGACTTACACTGAAAGTCTAATTAAGACTGAAGTCCCACGTTCATTTCCAGAGCAGTAAAAGGCAAGTTATGTAAACTCACAGCAAGTAATTCTTCTTTTACCAGAAGAGCAACATAAAAGCATAACATGCATCCATAGGCAAAACAGTAGAAGAGGGGAGCGAATGTTCTGGCAGACAGTACGTAAGAGGAGGAAGTCTAGAAAGACATTTTTATTTGCATTTCTAACATGACATTCTCTGGACTTCCCCTCCACCTGGAATACATCAGAGGGAAGTGGAGCAACCCGTGTGATGGCTACTGTACAACTCTGAGACAAAAGCAGCTCATTTTGACTAGAAAAATGGTCTGTCTTGCTCTCCTCATCCTCAGTCCCCCATTTCTCTCTCCATACCTGGGGCTGAGCTGCTTTCAGAGGCACAGGTTTGGAATTCAGGCTCCCAGAGGAGTCAAGCAGAGACAGCCCACCGAGGTCAGCTTCTCTCTGCACACAGCTCCCTGAGTCACCCCAAAATCCTTCCCATTCAGTGTCACCAAAATCTTCATCCCAGCTCCTCTGACTAGACTGTGAGCAGCATGAAGGCAAGGATGAGGCACGGCAAAGAGCAAGACTTGCCTGTGCAGAAGGGCCAACACAAAAGCACAAAAAGGATATGAGGGCGAGGGAAGAAGTAAACATCCCAGGAGGGTAAGGAATAGGGTTAGAAGATGATGGCAGTGTGAGCACTCCAAGTTACAGAGGGTCTTGGAGGTGGGAACATGCAGCTTAGTTTTGATTCAGTACCTGATAAAAGGATAAAAGAATAGTAGAGGTGATTGCAGCAGCTATGGGGACAGTTCAGGAGGGAAGCAGTGGGTATCAACAAGGCCACCAACAGATATTGTAGCAATAACAATCTGAACTGTGTAACCCAGGGAGGTTTTCGTATGGGCAATGCAGAAAAGTGAGATGTTTGGAATTTTCTTATTTTAACAGGCATCTGGAATGCTTGTTTGTTTGTACTCAGGCTAGGTTGATTTGGAAACCCCATGGAAAAGCAAAACAGAAGACTGATATTACATACCACACATGTGGGAAAAGTCTTTTATGCCCTGAGATTGCTGGTTTTTCTAATGAGGAACCCAACACTTGTTCTAAGAACATGTTCGGCCAACCCCACAAGTCCCAGGAGAGGAATGAATCCTGCTTAAGAGACCTTTTGCAGATAGTGGGATAAATATGCCAGATTTCTGCCTTACAAAGCTCAGGGCAGTAGCTGGAGGTAATATTGGTTTATCCTAGGATGAAATGTTTTCTGAGGAACTGCTGCAAAAGTTGTACGAGAACATCTCCAGAACGAAGCCCTTTATTCCAGGTTATACTTTTTGCTTAGCAAGTATTTTCATCCTGAGATTTCCCAGTCCTAATCTAGCAAAACACTTCTGCAATATTAAGGTCTCTTCTGGGAGTTACCAAAATAATGTGCATTGTTAACACAGTGCATTATTTGCTTACAAATAGAGCAACGCCAATTAAATTCCCTCCTTTAATAAGAAATTAGTAACTCTACACTGGACCCTTGTGGAGCAGCTTCTGATTTAAAGACTTTTGTCTGGGTCTGATAAATTTTATGTCTGGTCCCAAAGCAGACACCAATTTTGTCTCTTACTGTCCACTGGTATTTATGGCCTTTCACCATCCTTCTCTAGATATCCTGCTACAAACTTGTATACACCTGTCATTTTATAATGTGGGTTCTCAGGTTCCTTCCTGGGCATTGATAAATAAATGAAACGAATATTAAAAAGGAAGGAACGTGCTTAATTGTATTTGAATTTTTAAATTAATTTGGCAAAGAAAACCCAAGCAATGTTAAAATACAGCTGGCAGAGTGATGAACAAGAGTGAAAGAGGAAAAAAAATCTCTGAAAGAAGAGAGTGCCTTGTCAATGCCATGCAAATTTCCTTCACTACTGCGAAGCAAGAGGTGTGCTCTCTTTACTGAAAAAGCAATGGATTTATAAAGGGTGAAAAGATACTGTCATTTAACATTTCTAGGACAACAGAACACAGCAGACTGTAAGAAAAAACCCAACCAAAACTTAAGGGTTAGGCAAGCTGAGTAAAACTATGCAAGATGAATAACTGAGGGAAACCTGCCTCCCAGATGCTGAGAGGGGAGCCAAGGTACAGGTGTGATATTAAATGCCTGGCTGGCTCGGACAGGGATGTTGCAAGCTCTCGTTGCAGAGTTGAATGTGACCTGTGCCAGTGGAACCTCTGCAGAATCCTTTTTGATTTTAATGCGTGTTCCTAGATTGATGCAGCCTTATTGACAGCCACGTTATGGCAAATAGAACAATATGTAATTTATACACACAGCCTAGTGCCACCAGCCTCTCCATTTGGTAGGATGATTTGACAATGGCCCTGGCTGCTCCAATATATTCTCACAAATACTGCAGCACACACAGGGTCTCGTTATCAGGGAGAAATCAGCAGGACAGCCATAAAGCAAATACGACTCACATAAGCACACTGCTGAGGAGACTGTCTGCAATATATGCTCTGATTAATGTCTGGAATGGCAGCAGTGTAAGTTAATGCTTTCTGGAGTCTTGGATGACATGCTTGAAAAGATCTTTGGGAAAGTCGTGCCCACTTTTATGACTGACTGCAAACTGAGCAACCCCCCAAATGCTGACCTTGGATTTGACTGCAGGGTCAGTGCTGGAGGAGATTGCTAAGTGGGGAAGATCCATGGATGCCAAGGGCAGCTCCTTGTCTTACCACCATCAGCTCTGCATCTTTTGGGGTTTAATTCCTCCCTGTTTCACAGGAGGGAATGAAGCATTCAGTCCTTAATGCTCACTGCTGTCTGTAAGGGATAAAACAGCCTTTGAAAAAGTTTGGAAGAACTTCTGCAAATAAACTTTACTATGAGCAATGCACTTAAAACAGCTTCAATCCTGCAACCATTAGACAGTCTCAGGCCCTGACTCTCCCTCTGAAATGCAACTGGACTATCACAAAGAAGATGTCCTATTAAAAAAAAAAACAAACAAGAACATAAAAGCACTGAAATCATGTAGAAACATACACAAAGAGGCTTCTGCCCAATGTGGTAAGAGAGAAAACGATTAAATCGCATGAAAAACCTGTTGCTACCACTTCTGCATCTGGGCAACAAAGAGGGCTGGAGAGGCCCCACTCAGTAAATACCTACTCTTGTTGGATCAAAGGGGTAAGAATGGAAGCGAGTCCTCAGGCTTTATGGACCTGATCCAGTTGGTTTTTCTACTAATTTCTGTGGGCTTTGGCTGGTGTCCAGGCAGCAAAAAACAACCAGGAGCAGGGCTAGCCTTGCCTGGCAAGTGGAAGCCCTGCCAGCACCACTGATTTTTACTCTCTCTGCCCTAAAGCTGAGCTTTCTGCTCAATTCTGGAAGGCTCCATAGGCAGCAAAAGGCTTATTGGAGCCCAGGAGGGTTTTAGCCAGACCCAGGAATGCACACAGCTGCACAGGGATGCCCAACATGGTCGCTCCCAACAGCTTCCATCAGTCCCCATCCACGTTCAGCCACCCCGATGTTTGGTGGCACGGTGGTTGTGATCTCCTCTGAGCACAGGCACCAGTCACAAAGTTCTCTATTGGCCAAGCAGCTCTGCCTGGCTCTGCTCCCTTGAGGAAGGACTGAAAACAGAGCCTTCTCTGGGCTTGGTGGGAGGGGACCCCTCAGCCTGAGAGGGCTCAGGGGCCAGGGAGAGGAAAGCAGAGTTTGCTCACCCTGTTGTGCTCTCACGAGGCTGTCAGAAACACAGGAGCTCTCGGAATAAAGTTTCTGGGGCAGTTCTTCCTGTTGCCTTGCTTCCAGTAATGACTTTGTGCTTGTTTACATTAGCGAGTTGTACTACCAGTATTTTATACAACCGTAGCTAAATCAGTACAACACCTGTATTGTACCCAGCGTTGCCTTGGTGTGAAGGTGAGTATAGTATTTCTGAGTGCTGAAAAAGCAAGCCAGCAACATGCCAAATGGATACTTAGAGGAAATGGGAATGCTGTTGTATTTTTTTGACACTTCAAACTCCATAGTGACCATAGGCTTACTGTGAAATTGTAATTGGTTTCCTAAAAATAAGACACTGCTAGATTGTAGAGAATTATACCTAGCTTACAGCATCCAAATAGGAATTAAAACCTTGGTTCTTTTTGTAATCTTGTTTTTTCTCTATTTATTAAAGGGGAGAGGGTAACATGAATTATTAATTATACAAAATGAGGTATTTCTGCCAAGGAGCCTAATTCATATGAGTACAAGATTCTGCCTAACATTTCCAGTGTACAAAGACAACAAAACTCCACAAGTTAGCAAATCCACAGAGTAACTTCGTGGAGGTTGCACTTGCACTTTGGGGAAGAAATTGCTCCACTTTTGGTAGAGCCAGCGCAGGCTGTGACTGCAGGATGACACCGTCTTTAAAAGGACAGAGCTCCCCAATCCTGTCTGCCATAGTGAACAAATAGATAAAGCTCTTAGCCTCACTGAATGGTGACAGATTTAACCCCAGGACCTTTAACTCTTTCGCTGGAGCTGGGCACCTCCACATTCTGGGCTGGAGTTTTCCAATTTGAACCTTACAGCTGATTGTATTACCAAATACTATTACTCTGAAAAGGGCTTTGCGACAACACTATCATTAATGCTCAAACCCACCCAAATATCCTGGTATTCACTGCCAATGAACAGTTGAGGTTCATGGGAGAAAAGTGGTGTTGGTGATGCAGTCCCCGGCTCCTGTAACAAAGAGCCTAAACATAACATATCAGAGATCCAAATTAAATTAGATTAAATCCAAATTAAACCTGATGTTTTAAGGTGCTAATGCTACCATTGTAGAAAATTGTGGGGAAAAAATAGATGAATTAAAAAAAAAACCAACTTGCTATTTTGCAGTTATTACAATCTAGGCAAGGCAACCTAGAGGAAGGAAAGGGAAAGGAGTACTTGTAGTAGAAAGGAGTCCCTGCTGTACTTGTTGGAGGTTAAAGCAGTCTGACTGGAGACTCCAACTGGCACCACACAGGGCGTTCGCAGGGGAGCTCTGAAGTGCCCCCGGTGCTCCGCTACCGCTCCAGTCTCACGCACCCACCAGCACTCTCACATTCATCCCTCACAAACCTCAACATCCACCTCGACCCGGAGCCTCAATCCACAGCCCCGTGTCCCCCCCTCCCGGCGCTGCTGCAGCCCCGAGGCTCTGGGACAACCCCAGAGCAGCGACATCCCGGGCCGCTTCCAGCGGGCTGGGAGCGGCATCGGGGCTCCGGCAGTCGCAGCTTCCCAGCGGGTTTCGGCGGCGTCTGCCGGGTCCGACCTGCGTGGGAACCCCGGCGGGAACCCCGCGCCCCCCTCCTCGCAGGGGCCTCACTTTTGATGCGATTACAGCTAATTAAAATTTAAAATTCAAATCAACTATCGAAAAGGTCATCTTGAAAAATCCGTCGGCATTTGGTATTCATCAGCTGGCGCGCAACTACAGATAAATCCG
>WEKY01013393.1:73933-95758 GCA_013390045.1 Picathartes gymnocephalus | reverse complement strand
CGCCGCGGGCCCCCCCGGTGTCCAGGTAGCGCCGCTTTGGGCATCTTCCCCCGCGCCCGCCCCGGCCGCATTGGCGGCCCCGCGACCCCCGGCCCCGCCCCGCGCCCCGGGAACGCGGACCCGCCCGGACCCCCGGGGGAGAACCGAGAACCGGCCCTTCGCGATGGGGCTGCCCCCGACGAGATTAGCGGGGTTCGTTCCGGGCAATAGCAGCACACCGAAAAAAAAAAAAAAAAAAGGGAAATCTGCACATGAGGAGCTGGAGTGAAGACAAAGCAATGAAAAGTTTTCCAGGAAAGCGTGTAAACCAACACCTACTGCAGCTGCAGTGGCCAAATTCAAATTCCCCTCTGTGGTACCGCCAGGAGAGGTGTCTGCCTCCTGCTGCCAAGGAACATTCACCTGGGAAGCCCAGCTTTGGGAATGAGTGAGGTACCACCCCGCACCTGAATTCTGGCAGCTCGTCTTCCTCGCTATTCCAGTAGCCACATGCTGGAAGACAGCAAGCGCCACAAGGCAGCCTCCTTCCCAAAGCAAGTCAGAGGAATCAATTTTCCTTTAATGAATGATGTATTACATTTTTGTTAAGAATCCTGCTTGGAGCAGCAGTCGGGAAGGGATGAGCGTCAGACTTTACAGCAGGGGTGTCCAGAGGAGTATGTCCATTCTCTCCAGCCACCGCTCTGGTCTGACATCAAACTCTGTTTCTGTCAATAGCCAGTGTTTCCTCCAGTTCTCGGCTGGCAGTAACAGAATCCTGGAATATCCTGAGTGGGAAGGGACCCACAGGGATCATCAGTCCAGCCCCTGGCCCTGCCCAGACACCCCAACAATCCCACCCTGAGCATCCCTGAGAGCGTTGTCCAAACACTCCTGGAGCTCTGGCAGCCTCGGGGCCGGGACCATTCCCTGGGGAGCCTGGGCAGTGCCCCAGCACCCTCGGGGGGAAGAACCTTTCCCTGAGATCCATGCCAAGCCCTGACACAGCTCCAGCCCTTCCTGGGCTCCTGTCCGTGTCCCAGAGCAGAGCTCAGCCCCTGCCCCTCCGCCTCCCCTCGGGAGGAGCTGCAGCCCCCGAGGAGCCTCCCCTCAGTCTCCTCTGCTCCAGCTGAATGAGCCAAGTGCCCTCAGCTGCTCCTCAGACCCTTCCCCAGCTCCGTGTCCCTCCTTTGGACACTCTCCAACATCTTTGGATCCTTCTGATCTTGTGGTGCCCAAAGTGCCCCCAGCACTGGAGGTGGGGCTGCCCCAGAGCAGAGCAGAGCAGGACAATCCCTCCCTGGGCCTGGTGCCCCCCAGGACACGGTGACCCTTTGGGCTGCCAGGACACACCGGTGACTCAGATCCAACTTGCCACTGACCAGGACCCGCAGGTCCCTTCCCACAGCCCTGCTCTCCAGCCTCTCGTTCCCAGTCTGTTCCTGCATCCAGGGCTGCCCCATCCCAGGGCAGGAATCAGCACTGGCCACTGTTAAACATCACATAGTTGGGTATTACTTATTACCTTTTTTTTTCAAGTCAGGGCTCACTCATTTGTTTCAAACCCTCGTTTTTTTCAAACTCCCTCGTTTGGAAAGCAGCAGGAGCTTGAGGGAGGATGTGAGACATGTCACGGATGAGAAGGAAGCCCACACCCCCACAACGAGGTGCAAATTATCCAGACTCAGTGTAGAAACTGGAAAGAATATCCAAGGGCCAGGTGTGCCTGTAGGTGCTGGGTTACATTTGCTTTGTTTAGAAAGGTTTAAGATCCATGATGGTGGAGGTGGTGTCTTTAATTTGATCAATGCTGAACTTTGCCCTGAAGGTATTCCAGCTCCCCAGGGACTGGGGTTTGGTAGTTTATGTTGTCTCCTCTGGGCTCACACGTAGGAAATGTCTCGCTCTGCTATTGCTGTTATTTCCTGCAATCTTGCACAAAAGAGATGCAAAACTTCCAATTCCCCCTATTGATCAAACCCACACTGTTTTCCATAAATGCATTTCCCTGTTTTTTTTTGTTTGTTTTTTATAAAAACACTCCAAACCTCACAACCCAGCTCAACTGACACTGTTGTAACCAAAACCTTGTACAGACATGGAGCTTTGGAGTGCAAAAGG
This sequence comes from Picathartes gymnocephalus, assembly GCA_013390045.1. NCBI lineage: Eukaryota > Metazoa > Chordata > Aves > Passeriformes > Picathartidae > Picathartes > Picathartes gymnocephalus. Next base: position 93,658 of record WEKY01013393.1, on the reverse strand, counting down.
GAAACTGAAGCACGGTGAAACCTTCAGTGGTATTTTTAAAGAATGAACTGGCAGAGCTGGGAGCAAGTGGAGCTGTGGGTTTGGATGTGGAAGGGGATCCCAGAAATGTCCTCTGAACCTCAAGCTGAGGGTATCAGAAGGTAGAAAATCAGTTTTCACTGGCAGCTGGTACCAGTTTGTGGAAAGGGAAACATTTACTCACTCCTAGGACTGTGTGAAATGTTTGGGTAGAAATGAACTTGAGCCCAAGAGAAAATATTCCAGTGTTCCTCTGGGAACACTGCCAAGGTGAGGTATTTGCAGGTATAGCCACCAACTGAGAGTGGATTCAGCTGCCAGAGACTCCGTGTTGCCCCAGGATGAGCAGAGAATCCAAAAAATCACCAAAGTCAGTTGTCAGGCATGGAAGGAAGCAGCAGGGTATCCTGACAGAAGAACTCTTGATTTCACCCTCCATGTATCCCTGATTTGAAGCTTCCTATTCTGCACTCCCAGAGCCAACTGAGGAGCTTCTTCCAGAGCAGGATTGGCCACAGAATTCCCAACCCAGGAGCTCCAGCAGAGGCTCTTCCAGGAGAAGAGACCAGCAAGGGCTGTTGCAGGCTCACAGTGCTGAGGTGGCTGCAGGAAAAAAACCCTGTCCCATCTCCACTTGCACATTCCACGAGGGAAGTGAAGTGGGGGTACCAAGAAGGACAAGCACTTGGAAGAGGCAGGCAGGAATGCAAAGCCTCCCTTTGCTTAGGGGCTGTTTCAGAGGGACATCATCAACTCAGAGTTTGTTTGATGCCTGTAAATCCAAAGCTACCTCTGTGCCCTCTCCAGGTTTGGAAGGGGAAGCTTTTCTCCCCTCTGTCAGGTCATTGCTTTTTAATTTGTTCCTCTGACATATGGGGCATTCATAGCTCATTACGAAAATAATTAACTGTTAGAAGAGAGGCAATGCTAGGATATGAAAAATTAGAAAGATCACCCATGTCACTTGAACAGTAATTATTTGATTTTTAACAGAGACTTGCCCAAGAATGCTGAAGGTATCTTCAAGAGTGTGTTTCTTGCTCTTGTAGCAAGAGAAATATAGCAATTAAATCAGTTACACCGTAATCCTAGGGTTAATTAGCAATAAATCCAGCACTGGAAATGCTGCACAAAAAACAAGCAGCTGAACAATCCCCAAACAAATCCAAGGTCTGTGCACCCCTTTCAGTGCTGCCTGTGCACACTGCTGAGATTTTAAACATGTTTTTCTCCTTTCAGTATCTTCTCTCTTGCTGGGTACACTTCTATCACTGGGGCTGTGTAAAGGTGACTGTCAGCACTGACTGGCAGCTCGGGGACCTCAGAGGGATGGACATCACAGATCCCCAGCTTCAGGCTTCCCAAAGAACTCCAAGTCATGGGATCAGGTCACTCACCCGTGGGAACAAGACAAAACCAGGGAATTTCTGAAGCAGGTTACATCCATCCTGTCCAGGTGTGTTGCACAAGTAAAATAAGAGCAGGGACTGAGCTGTCCAGACCTGAGGTTACAATCCTGCTGCCGTGCAAGCACAGGATGACAGAATACCCACTTTCCAGGAATAGCCACTTGCCAGGCATAATTTGGCTGGAAATGGATCAGTATCAACACCCCTACATGTGACAGAGGGCTACTGTTGTCAGACCTACATTCTCAGTACCCTGAGGTTAAGGTGAAGCTTTGGCATCCTGCAGGTGAGTCAGGAGCATTGCTGGAGCAGGGAGTGGGACAGCCTGAGGAATCAGCACCCTCATCCCATTATTCCATAAGGTTCTGTTCCATCAGGCTCCCAGGGAAGCTGCCCCAAGGCTGTCAGAGCTCCAGGAGCATTTGGACAACGCTCTCAGGGATGCACAGGGTGAGATTGTTGGGGTGTCTGTGCAGGGCCAGGGGCTGGACTCAATGATCCTTGTGGGTTCCTCCTTGCTCAGGATATTCCAGGATTATATGAGTGCATCTTACTGGACATAGCAGAGTAGCAAAGGCAGTTTTTGCACATGAAAATGGTATTCTCTGCCCCCAATTAATTAACAATGATGCTGCTGAAGCAACACTAAGAAATTTTACTGTTAATTAAGTAATCCTGCATAGTGCCACTGTTTGGGCAGGTTTTCCAACAGTTTTCCATAGAAACGCTCCTGAGGGTGACACAGCCCTGCGAGTGACACTTAGGCAGCACAGCTACAACTGGGATTTTCCCCTAAAGAGATTCAAACCTTGCATTACAGACAAACATTCTAGTAAGATGAAATTGGGTACTAAGCAGAGAGAAAACAGTGACCCTGTTCTCACACAGAGGAAGTTTGTTTGTAAATTCTGGTCTTTGCGAAAAGGGATGAACTTTTCCCCCCTGAGTCATCTGTGGCTGAGTGGCAGAGACCAGAGCAATATAATCCTTGTTCTTCCTTTTTCTAACAGCTAAAAACTCTCAACTAAAGGGTTGTGTTTGGGGGTTGTTTCATCACCGATTTATGTTCACAAATAAACAGATCTATGAATTGAGGATACAGATTCTTTTTCTACTCAAACCCCACATAAAGAACTGAGCAGCTCTCTGAACCTATTTTTCACCTGGTACAAGGAAGGACACGCAGGATTTGGGGCCTGCCTTCCTCAAGCCCCTAGATTAAGCCAGAAAAGCTTACAAAACAGACCATTTAAGGGGTCCGTGAATTGATGTTGAAAACCCCAAATCCTTTCTTTAAACTAAATCTGCTACCATGAAACTCTGCAATATTGGCTATGAAAAGTTAGCTGTATCCTTGAGTGATCCAGGAATGATGAGCCTAAAATCAACGCATCCCTAAGAGTAGCTCAAGAGCTGCAATTGATATAAATAAATTATCAAACTCAGTATCCTGGCAGCCAGTGGTTGATTCCCAAGGAACCTGCACAGGGAAAGAGGCAAACACGTGGCAGACCTGCCTTAGGACACGCAGTCCAACAAGCTGAAGACATAACACAGTGCCCAGAACAGCTGTGGCTGCCTCTGGATCCCTGGAAGTGTCCAAGGCCAGGTTGGACAAGCAGGTATCCCAACCCAAACCAGTTTGTGATTCCATGATTCTATAACCCCAAACCAAACCAGGAGTCTGGTCTTAGAAATGTGGACTAAGAAGGTAACACACACACATGCACAAAAAAAAACCCCAACCCCCCAAAAATCATCCACTTGGTTTATTTTGTACACCAGGTTTACAAATTACTCCCATCAAGGCAAGTGAAGTGGTCAGTGAAGGTGAATTTGCTCACAGCTGTTCATGGGAGAGAGAGAGACACACAGATCACAACTTGTTGCAGAATCTGTATTGGGCATTTCAGGGTCACCTCAAGTAGGGCCTCAGCGGATGGATGGATCCAAACACTCTGCAGCAATAACATTCCTACAACAAACACAGGGCAGTCGTTAAGCAGAGCTTCCTGCACAGTGCCACAGCAGCCAACACGAGATTTCAAAAGCCTCCAGGATCCAGGCAGGAAGTTTCTGGTATAGGAGATGATCCAGGTGTGGGTGTGCAGGCCTGGAGTCCCTTTGGAAGGGAGCACAGGCCACCACAGACACATCCCCTTTCTCTGGTCTTCTTTCCAGAGGACTGACACACAAAGTCCTTACTTCAAAATGGAAAACACAGACTGTTGGCTCAGGAACAGAGCTGTGTTCCTACTGCTGACAATTTTTAAGGAAGGAAAGCCCTCACAAGGTAATTTAATTGCCTCTCCATAACTTGAGAGCTTTTCCACTTGAAAACTTTTCTCCATACAGGTTGGATGGGGCTTGGAGCACCCTGGGATAGTGGAAGGTGTCCCTGCCCATGGCAGGGGGTGGCACTGAATGGGTTTTAAGGACCCTTCCCACCCAAACCATTCTGTGCTTTTATGGTTCTATGACTTGTCTCTAAACATCACAATGACCCAAAATGCTTCTAGTCCAGCTGACTTCCATGACCAGTTTCATTCCTCTTTTGGTTACAGAAGGATCTGTGCAATACCAAGTTTGCAAACAGTAAATTGTTTAAACTGCAACAACTATTGCTGAAAAAAGATTTAAAAAGTACTGTCTGTACTTTCCAAACAGATTGACTTCCCTACAAAATACTGTGTAGCTGTAGCTCACTTTTATTAATCAACATTTAGACGTAACTGTTACTCTGACCAGAAGAAACAAACGCTGAGGTAGACAGTTTCCTCTGGACACAGAGTTTTCCTGTTAGCATCCTTTAATTACAGGGGAAAATCTTCTTGGCTGTCTTTTTTATCTGCAGCAAAGAATAAAGAAATCCAAAGCCTGCCTACTAGAAAAAATAGGCAGTTAGAGCCCCAACAGAAGGATTGTCTAATTGCTGCTCCAGCTTTAGGAATGGTCAGACTTTCAGAATATTCAGAATAGCACTTCTGATACACATTTAAAGTAGGAAAATAACTGAAACTTTGAGAAAGCAAATTTTTCAAGGAATTTGTGGAATACAATAACCAGCTCTGAAAATTCAATTTAATAATACCAGTTACAAGGAGCCAGAAAGGAGTCTGCATTTGCCTTGTCACAAAACTAGTACTGAGGCTGTAGCCCTTCTGCTCAGGAACAGAACTAAACAGATATGTCCAAAGTTCCAAATTACCCTGACTTGACCTCTTAAGAACCACATTATGTAGTGGAAAACCACTGCTTGCAAAATAATTACTTGAAAAACATATTCTAATGAATAGTTCATCCTTCTGGTGCTCTGTAAAACTCCGTTTAAAAAAAAAAAAAAAGAAGAAAAAAGAAAGGTCTGAATAATCAAATTGAGACATTTTAGACAAAAAATATGATTGTGCCCCTGGCAAGGAGGAAACATTCACTGTCACACCAACACAAGGTTATTGTGTTCAGGTGTCCCAGGCCAGGTTGGACAGGGTTTGGAGCAACCAGGGATAGTGGAAGGTGTCCCTGCCCTTCATAGGCAGGGGATGAACAGGATGAGCTATAAGGTCCTTCCAACCCAAACCTGTCCGGGATTCTGTGATTTTATGATTCTATTACTTAAGCCAAGAGGTGCACAAACAAAACTCACCATTAGAGGGAAGCTCAGTCTTCAGTTTTGTACTTGCCGCCGATGTAGGGAACGTACTGCAAGACCAGCTTCCAGTCTGTGGCCCAGATCACACCAACACCAGCCACACCACCCCATGTCATGAGGGTGGGGGTCCTAAAGAAGAGAAATACACCCAGGTAAACAGCAAATTACCACTGTGAAAGGCCTGGCAGATACTCATGGCTGAGGTACCTGAGAAAGTCACTGCAATCGGGAAAGGAGATTAGAATTCCAGAATATCCTGAGTTGGAAGGAACCCACAAGGATCATCAAGTCTAAGCCCTGGCCCTGCCCAGACACCCCAACAATCCCACCCTGTGCAGCCCTGAGAGCGTTGTCCAAATGCTCCTGGAGCTCTGGCAGCCTCGGGGCCGGGACCATTCCCTGGGGAGCCTGGGCAGTGCCCCAGCACCCTCGGGGGGAAGAACCTTTCCCTGAGATCCATCCCAAGCCCTGACACAGCTCCAGCCCTTCCTGGGCTCCTGTCCGTGTCCCAGAGCAGAGCTCAGCCCCTGCCCCTCCGCCTCCCCTCGGGAGGAGCTGCAGCCCCCGAGGAGCCTCCCCTCAGTCTCCTCTGCTCCAGCTGAACGAGCCAAGTGCCCTCAGCTGCTCCTCAGACCCTTCCCCAGCTCCGTGTCCCTCCTTTGGACACTCTCCAACAGCTCTGGATCCTTCTGATCTTGTGGTGACCGAAGTGGACACAGAAATAACTGAAACAACCTCACAGACACGGAACAGCATTAGTTCTTAGAGCAGCCAAGCTGTTTGACAGGAAAAGAGTCATAGTCTTTTACTTAAAAAGACTACTACTCAGCAAAGAGAAGACACACTGCCATACGCTGCTGCAGCCACATCCCCTCGGTTCTGCCCCGCCGAACACTTCGTTTTGCCTCCCACAGCCCTGCAAAGGGGAGCCACAGGCAGTGCTATATTTATATATGTGAAATACAGCCAGCGCCGGGTGGGCCGCAAGCCCTTTCCCCGGCCCGAGCACTGCTCCGCACCCCAGGACCGGCCCCAGCGACCCTCACAGGGCGCAGAGCGCGGGGGGCACGGGGAGGTCTCGGGCAGGGCTTCGGGAAGGGGTCGGGAAACCCTTCAGGCTCCCACAGTGCGCGCTGATTGCGCGGCCGTGCCCGGAGGACGCGGTGAGGGGAGCACGGGCAGCTCCAACCTCGGGATCGCGCTGTCCCGAGCGGAGCGGGCAAACCCGGGGTCGGGGCAGGCAGACCCCGGGCTGGAACGCAAGAGCTCGAGTCGGAGCGGACAGACAGCCCCAGCACGAAGCGGGCAGGCCCCATCCAGCCCCAGGGCCGGGTGGGCAGCCCGGTCCCTGCTCACCAGGTCTGCAGCAGTTGGGCGTAGCGCGGCCCCAGCAGTTGGCTCAACATGGCGATGGCGCCGCCTCAAAGTGACCCCGAGCGGCGGTGGCGGCGGGGCCGCTCCGAGCACGCGCGCGGCTGGGGCGGGGCGGGGCTGGGAGCGGAGTGTCCGTGGGGCAGGGACACACGGGCCGTGAGGGGACACGGGGGCAAAGGAGACACGGGCCCGGGGGATGGGTTGTTGCCACGCTGGAGAGGGGACACCAGCGCCGATGAGACACGGGCCTTGATGGGACATGAGCCCTGAGGAGACACGGGCCGAGGGGACAGGCTGTCCCCACATCGGAGGGAGGACACCAGCTGCCCTGAGGGAACAGGCTCCTCCTGCCTTGGAGAGGGGACATGAGGCCTGTCTTTGCACCAGAGAGGAAACATGAGCCCTGAGATGAGCCCTGGGGGGACAGGATGTCCCCACGATGGAGAGGGGACACGGGACACGGGCCCTGAGGGGTGGCATTGTTCCCGCACTGAGCTAGGACTGCTTCTCAGCCTCTTGTGCTGGAGGGAAGTGGCCCCTTCCCAAAGCAGTTTCCACAGAGCCCATCAGTGCCTTCTCAAACCCTCCTGGCAGGGCCGCTCAGTCTCCTTCAACAGGAGAGGGAGTTTCCAGCCAGGTTTTTCAGGAGAGGATCATAAAATCACCATCGATTCCATAATGTTCCTCAGGCTCTGCTCGGAGCCTGCTCAGCCTCTTGTGAACATGCAGGAGGAACACTGGAACAGATATTCCAGAGAAGCTGTGGCTGCCCCATCCCTGGATGTGTCCAAGGCCAGCTGTACTGGGCTTGGAACAACCTAGGGTCCTTGCCCATGGGATGAGCTTTAAGGTCCCTTAGAACCCAAACCATTCCATGACTCTGTGATTCTCTGGCAGTGCCAGCACTACATGACATTTGTCCACAGGATCTGGCAGTCTCATCCCAGCTCATCTCCAGCTGATAGTAACTCATCTCTAGGTGGGGAATGCTGGCAGGAACCTCCAGCTCTGGCTCAGTTGGTGGCCACTGCTCAGATCTTGGGAAGCCCTGTGCTCTCACCTGCTCCTGTGTGCTGCTCCCTGTTCCTGTCCTCCCCAGTCCAGGCCTGCTCTGGACACCTGCACTTGCCTGCTTTACGCTCCACCTTGTGCATCTGTTGAGCATCTCTTTTCCAGGCTGCTCCCAAGCACACACTTCTCCCTTGCCTGGATCTGAGTTGTAAACTGCTGGCCCAGGCTGCCCAGGGCAGTGGTGGAGTCACCATCCCTAGAAGAGTTAAAAAAATGTGTGAATGTGGCTCTTGGGGACATTTTAGTGGTGAACATGGTGGTGCTGCTGGGTTAATGGTTGGACTGGGTGATCTTCAAAGTCTTTTCCAATCTTAATGATTCTGTGATTTTATGATGGAGTCTAAGGAAGGACTGTCATTCCATGCGCCCCAAGCAGCTTGGGAAGGGCAGAGATGGCTCACTGCTGAGAGAAGGCACCCAAGGCTAAGGGAGATTTAACCAACCACTGTCAGAGCCACTTCTCAGTTTGGACTGTTTGTCCTGCTTTGTGTGGACAAGCTTCGAGCTGGAGCAGCACAGTGGAAACACAGGCAGCAAACCTGGGGAAGGAAGGCTGCTTCCAGGCAGATGCCTCATCTCTGGAAGTGTCCAAGGCCAAGTGGGATGGGGCTTGTGGCCCAGTAGAACATGTCCCTACTTGTGGCAGGGAATGGAATGAGATGGGCTTTATGGTCCTTTCCAACCCAAATCAGTCTTTAATTCTATGGAAGTCCTGGGGGACGTTGGAGCCCAAAGGACGGGAGAATAGAGCCAGGTGCGGGTCGGGCTCTGCTCCCAGGGAGTGAGGGACAGGATGAGAGGAAATGGCCCCAAGTTGTGCCAGGGAAGGTTTAGGTTGGGTATTAGGAAAAATGTCTTCACAAAAAGGGTTGTCAGGTATTGGAACAGGCTGCCTGGGGCAGAGGGGTGGAGTCACCATCCCTGGAAGTGTTCGAACAATGGATGTGGTGCTTGGGGCATGGGTTAGTAGTGAATTGACAGTTGGGTTTGATGATCTTAAAGGTCTTTTTCAACCTTAATGACTCTGATTTGATGAATTTCTCCCATCACCAGTCTGTGCTGGACTCCTGGGATGGTGGGTGCTCCCCAGGAGCAGAGGCAAGGAAACAAAAGTGATGCAGGGGGGCAGGATCCACATCCAGAGCAAGTGTCTGAAAATCTGTCTGGTGGGTTTTTTTTCTTTTTTTTTTTTTAGTACAAGGCAAAGCCTTTATTCCAGCTTTTCATTCCTAGGGATACAATATGAAGAACACACTTGGGGGAAAAAAAGTAATATTGTTATAAAATGTCACATTTATTGCTACATTACTGTTATATACAGGACAGTTCTCAAAATCTACTTTAAAAAAGTTAGGATTATTTAAAAATTCCAAATAATCCAGCCAGCTGTTTTGACACTTGTATAAAATTATTTAAAAAAAATGAAAACAATGCATATCTTGAGGCACTCAGAAACACAATTTCATCCCCCAATTGTGATTCATTTCAAAGAGCAACGCATTTCCCACTCCCAAATACTTTATTTTTTTAATTTTTTTTTTTGCTGGGTTAGGCATATATATATATATATTTACTATATATATAGTTCAAAACTATAATGTGTATCTGATTTAAGAACAAGGATTTCAGCCACTTAAGTACATCTGGATTTACAGGTAGGCAGCATAAACATCAAAAGCAAGGACCATTTTTTATTTTAAAGGCCAAAGCCCAAAAACAACCCAAAACTTTCTACAGGGTTAAAAATAAACAACTTCCGCAGGCATCTCCCATCTGCTCTCCCACCCCCCATTCCTACAAAAATATAGAAAAAGAACATCCCAGGAATGCTTTATTTTCCCAGAGAGATGGAGCCCTCGGCACCCAAGGGGTCATTCCCACATGCGGGGTTGGGATCCTCCCTGTCCTGCCTCACCAGGTGCCTCTTTCCCCTCTCCTGGCACATGAACCACGGCTGGTGCGGGGCTTCCCACGGCTCCCTCCCTCCCTCCCAAGTGGTTCCATGTTACAAGGTTTGCTCAAAAGCTTGTGGGTTCAAGTGATTTGGGAAGACGTGGCCCTGGGAAGGGAAACCCGCGGTGTTCCCAGCTCATTGCCACCAGGAGCTCCACGGCTCCCCCGGGCACAGCCCAGGGCTGCAGGGCATGGGGATGCTCTTTGCCAAAAGGCCTTGGTACCAGAACACCCCCTTTGGAAGCAGAAACCCCTCTGCTCTCCCGAGCTGGTGCTGCAGCCACGCTGAGTGGAGATGGAGACCCACGGCAGGACTGCCCTTGGCCCTGAGCTGGGCTGGAGATGGACACACAAGGTTTGGCAGAAGGTCACGTGGAGCCTGCACCACCCTCTTAACCAGAGCCCACCTCCCCGTGGGAGTACTGCAGGCTAAGGCACAGCAGTGCTGGCTCCCCAGAAGGGCTGAATTGTCCTGGAAATCAAAGTATGGAGTACCAGACCCCCCAGGGGCAGGGAGAGGCAGCTGTGCTGTGGGACACCGGCAGCACCCACCCCTCAAATCGTCCCGCCTGCAGCCCAGCTGATGGACAGCTGCTGGCATGGGCTGCCCCTCTGCAAAGGGAAACAGCTCAGACATGCTGGCTGGAGAGACTGGGGAGCTTGGGAGGAAGGGAAAGACCCCTTCAGGCTTGGGGCAGCTGAAGGAAGAGCAGCCCAGGCAAGCCTGAGGCTCAGGTGTTAGAACAGAGCAGTCTGGGCAGCACCAACTGCTCTGAGCACCAAGGTGGGACAGAACTTCTCCCTTCAGGGGGCTGGGGGGATGAAGGATGCTGGCAGTGCCCCACCAGCATCGAGCAGAAGGCACAGGAGGGTGAAGGGTGCATGGAAGAGCCCCAGGACCAGGCCTTGGCCCCTCCAGTTCAGTGCTCAGTAAGAGCTGGGTGTTCCTACAGTCTCATCTGCCCCCTCACAGCTCCAGGGCACAGGCCTTGAAATGCTTGTGGAGCTGCCAGGAATTATGTCAGACCCTGAGTGCAGCAGGGAGCAGGAACTCAGGAGCAATCATGGACAAGAGCAGAGAGAATGAGCTGGGCTGGGATCTGCAGAGCGCCGGGAGAGGGGAGAGGGCTAAGATTTGCATAGGATTTAACAGGGCAAAGACCTTGTGCAAGCTCAGGGTACAGAAAACAGGCCTTGCTATTGCTGGTGTCAGGCAGGAACGGGAGAGTCCAGTGGCCAGGGCTTGCTCTGGGTTAGCCAACACTGCAGGCAGGGGCTGAAGTCTTGTTCTGGCCCAGCTCCATCCCCAGCTTTGCTTCACCTCCCAAAGCCCAGGGATGGAACTGGAGCTGGCCCAGGGCACCCAGTATAGCACAGCAGCGCCTGCAAGAGAAACTCGGGTTCCACTGGCCCCAAAGTTGGCAGTGAAGCTCAGGAGGTGCAGGGGATTGGGAGTTTCCAAAACCTCCTGTTTCTCAAGCCCCCACATCTGGAATCACCCGGCAAGGGCCCAAAGGCTCTGCTGGCTTCAGTGAGGACACCGGTGAGACACAAAGCACCTTGGAGAGCAATTTCTGCACTGAGACTGGAATTGCAGCCTCCTGAGGAAACCCAGCTTGATTCTGTCCTTCCTGCCAACACACTTCTGTGGGACAGCTGTGAAAGCAGGGGAGCAGAGAGCCCCGAGAGATGCTGGTCGGGCTGTGAGTAGAGCTGACGGGGGGGTTATGGGCAGGGGTGACTGCCAAGCAGCTGGAATTCTGCTCCCTGGGGCTGTGAGCAGGAGCAGTCAGGCTGCCACTGCCTGAGCACCAGCCCATGGGAGGCTGCAGCTGCTTTGCTCTGGGGAAAAAGCAGGTGAAAAGGGAGAAAGAGCAAAAATCTGCACACAGACTGGATTCCAGACACTCCCCAGTACTGTGGCATGTGCGGCTTGTGTGCAGGGAGGCAGGGGGCTGCCTGAGGGGGGCAGGAGGAGGCCCTTTGGCTGGGGACACAAGAAATGTCCCATGGCAGTGTCCCAGTTCTGCTGCTTCACTGGAATGCAGCCTGGGAAAAGAGGAACTAGAAGCTGCACAGAAGGGAAGGCAGCCCCCCTGTCTGATGAAGGAAGCTTTGGGGGAGCTCAGTGGCCCCCAAAGAGGAGGGCACATGTCCCCAGGAGCAGCCATGCAAGCAAAGGCTAAGAGAGGAAGGAGAAAATGTAATAAATGGCACCCTACAGCATGTCACCCACCTGTGTCACCTTTCCTGGCAGCACCACCTGTGTGGGGGACACGCAGACAGGCAGAGGAGCAGGTCTGGCCATCTGTAAGATCCCAAGTGGAATGGAGCAGAGCTGTGGGCTGGGGAGGGCACAGACCTGGCCCTCGCTGACCACAACACCTAAAGACAAGAGTTTCATTGTTACAGGGTGACATTTCAGGGCTGGGCTGGTGGTATTTTGGGGACAGCACCTGGCAGTGGTTGTTTTTAGAAAAGTCACTTCCCCTGGCAGGTTACAGGCACCATGTTCACACTGGCAAGACAAAGGAATTTTTCCTTGCTGCTCTTCCCAATTGTTCCCTGAGCACCTGGAAAGCAGAGATGCCACACTGGGCACACACTGGGGCTGGCACACAAAGCTGTCACCCTCTGCTATCAAGGCAGCTCCAAGGGCAGCACTGCCTCCCCCTACATTGTGCCATTGAGATGATTTCTCCAAACCCTGGCTCTGAGGGATTATGCTCAAGGATCTTCACTCAAGCCTTGCCACGGAAGGAAGCTGGCCGGGTTTGCTGTCAAAATAACATCTTAAACCACCTAAATGCAGCTGAAAAGCCCCATTTTTCTTCCAATGCCTAGGGAACCAGGGATGGTGAGAAATGCTCTGGCTCATCAGGATTCCCCCCTGGCCTCCAGGACTTGGAGGGGATGAAGTTCAGCAAAATTGTGAACAACTCATAAATCTTCTCAGATTTCCAATTTTGTTGAATTTATGGATTTTTCTTGACTAGTCCCTTTAAGTCCAGTTGTCCATGACTGGCACCTCCAAATCTTGGGGCAAAATCAAAGGGTTTGGGAAGCACTTTTAAATATTTTTTGTAGGGTTTCAAGCATTCCAGGGCTGGGACACTGATCCATCCCTCCTGGCCCTGGGACAGGGGCACTGAGCCAGCCAAAACCCCTGAGCAGTGGGTACTTTGCAGCCCCAGCACTGTCTCACCAATGGAGCAGGGATTCTCATGGATGAAACAAAAAGCAGCTGCTGAGTCCTCAAATTTGCACCCCAGAGCATGAATGGGAGTCAAGGCTGTCACACATGGAGGAAAACCTCATCCATCTCCCTGCCCACGGCTTCAGCAGCCAGAAGAACCCAAGGGAGAAAGTGCCATAACCTGACAAGCTGATCAGGCTAAAATGTGTCTGCTGACACAGGCAAGAACCTGGGCTACTGGAACCACTGAGCTTTCCTGGCCTTCCCAGGGGCAGAGCTGGGGCTGCTGAGCTCTCACCCTGCAGAAGGAATGGTGGGAGCAGCAAGATGGGGAAAGTCAGGAGCACCCAGACGCTTCAGAGCGATGGCTGGATGTTGGGGAGCCCCAGAGCAGGGCCAGGGGCAGCAGGGCCAGTCCCATCCTGCCCTGGCACTTGGAGTGGCTCTGCTTGGAGCTGCCACAGGGGCTGAGGCCACAGTGCCCAGGTGTGAGTGGGAGATAAGCACTGCCCTGAGCACTTCTAGCAGGGTTTGCCAGAACACAAAGCACAGTTGTGAGCATGGAGGAGCACCAGGTTATGTCAAAGCCTGGGGTTGCTGGGAAGTGCCATAGGACCTAATCCTGTTTGCCAGTTCCTCCCTTTCCCTGTGCCAAAGAAACACAGCTTCCCCAGGAGCCCAGGCTGGAGCAGCACAGGGGAGAGATGGGCCCTGCAGGGGAGAGGGGAGTTCCCCACATCCCCCCAGACCAGCACCTATGTCCTGTGCACCATCCTGCCTGCCTGGGCTCTGCAGAGCTGGGAAGAACCAGGCACAATATGTTTCAGAAGGGGAAGGAGAGGGAAGAAACAAGAGTAAATTCCTGGTGGATGTTTTTCCATGGCCATCTCCAGACCGGCTGCTGGAGCTCAGCACTGCCCAGCACCTCTTAGTTTGCTGCACAGCTATGGGATCCTCCAGAGGGGCTGCCAGGGATCCTCCTCCTGCTGAGCACACTGGAGTGGTCTGGAGTGACTGGGAATCCCTCGGAGTGAACGGATGGCTGGCCCAGCTTGGCTGCTGGAGCACATGGTGCGGGACAGGCTCCTGCTGCCCTCCTTCCCAGGGCTGAGAGAGGAGTCCACATCCACGTGATGGTGGCCACTCACATCCCATGGCACCATGCTGAGCTCAGTTTGCCTCCAAGGATGCTTGGGAGATGTGACAGCAGGGTGTGAACCCCTCTCCCTGAGCCAGCATTTTGCATTTCCGATGCTGGAGGCTCAACTGCAAGGAGAAGGGATCCTGCTGCTGGTCATGGCTTTGCCAAGGCTGGAGGGAGCCAGGTCGCTGCTCCTTTCCTGCTTCCAGCACCCTCTGCTGCTGCCCAGCTCCCTGGCCCTGTGTCCCACTGCTGCTGCCACGCTCCGGCTGTCTCTGCCTCTTCCCAGTGCTCCAGCTTTGTTCAGTTGGTCTTTGTTCAGTGCTGCTCCTGGAAGTGCCTCTGGCAGCTCTGGCGTGTGGGAAGAGGCGCTCCCCTCGTGCATCCCGTGCTGCTCTGCTCTCCTGGAAGCGCCTCAGTCCCTTGGCTCTCCTCCACGCAGGGCCTGCTCTCTCCCAGCAGCTTGTCCTGCCCACGGCGACTCTCCAGGACAGCCATGGGCCACGTTCTCTCCCACACGGACCCCTGGGGCCTCAGGATCTCCGGGAACAAAGCAAACCTCACCGAGCACCTTGGTGACCACCTGGAGGGGCAGGAGCACTGCTGCCACTCGCTTTGCTGCTTAACTTCCTGTTCCCAAATCAGAAGTGGCCGAAGCAAAGAGATGGTGAATTCAGCACATGAGTTTGTTTGTTTTTTGTCATGGAAGGTACAAGCCAGGCAAGGAAGAACATTCCCTCACAGTGGCTACATTCGCTTTTAGTGGCTTTCCGAGCCGAATCTGAGAATTCCTCTCTTTATATCCAGTCTCTCTTAATACAATTTTAATATTCTGGTTGATCCTAAAGATGCAACGTTAACTATAGAAACAGCAGCAGAAAAGCGGAGGGTACAAGACATGTTTTTATACAAAAAAACCTTTTTCGTTGCTTACAAAACATATGCAAAAGAAGCTAAAAAAAACCCAAAAGGCATTGCTATTTGTTCTACATAAAAAAATCTCATAACTAATGTTCTTTTTTTTTAAAAAAAATATCAAGCTTAGGCACAATTTTGCTGCTGGCTGCTTGTGAACAAGCCAAGAGAACACGCCACCCCCTCCTAACTGAGTGATATGTATTGACTGTTCTGCACTTTATACTTAAGGCATTTTTTTGTTTCCATTTTGTTTCCAACAAAGTGTTTTTTCCACCCCTTATGTCACGCCAGGATCCGTCTGCGTGTGTCAGTATGAGCAGTACTACAGTTTATGGTTCAACAGGCTTGCAGGTCACACCGAGGGTTTTCTTCCTACAGATCTCCGTATCCAGAGGAACAAAAAGATCTACAAATACAATAAATAAATTAATAAAAAGTCTGAAGTGATAGAAACCCAA
Organism: Picathartes gymnocephalus; assembly: GCA_013390045.1. Classification (NCBI taxonomy): domain Eukaryota; kingdom Metazoa; phylum Chordata; class Aves; order Passeriformes; family Picathartidae; genus Picathartes; species Picathartes gymnocephalus. Next base: position 78,471 of record WEKY01013393.1, on the reverse strand, counting down.
ATGAGAATAAAATTGTGCTCCTTACACAGGGGGCCCCAAGGCTCCTGCTGCAGCTTGTCCCCGCAGGGCTGGACAGGGCTGCAGCTGAGCTTTGCCTTTGCTTTGGTCAGGCCATCCCCAGGCACCCACTGGGGCAGGGGGCACCAAGGGACTGTGTCCTCTCCATGCACTCCATGGGATCAGCTCCCGACCTGTGACTCCTGGATCTGCTCAAACCCCCCCTCCATCTCTGCCCTGCTTGGATACACAGGCTCAGATGCTCCTGGGCTCCCTTAAAAATGGGAACAGCCCACTGGAGCCTGTGCCTGCCAGAGCCTCACTGGGGGATTTTCACTTTCTCGGACTCTCTTGGCATTTCTGGGACCTGCCCATTCCCTCACATAAAGCCACAAGGAAAAGGAATTGCTGGTTTCCAGTAGCCAACTGGGGCAGGACTGGGAGGTGCAGAGCAGAGCTGAGCCCACTCAGAGAGCTCCAAAACCCCCCATCCCAGCTATGGGGCTGCACTCTCCTGTGGGCCAGAGGCTTTGGGTGTCCATGGGGCATGTGACACACAGAGAGAATCTGTGGAATGAGTTGGGTTGGAAGATACCTGGAAGTTCATCTGATTCCAGCCCCTGCCATGTGCAGGGACATCTTCCACTATCTCAGGGTGCTCCAAGCCCCTCCAACCTGGCCTTGGGCACTGCCAGGGATCCAGGGGCAGCCACAGCTGCTCTGGGCAGCCTGTGCCAGGCCTTGCACACCACGCAAGTCATTGATTTCAGGGAAATGAAGCAGGGCTGTGGCTGGTGCTGAGCGAGCAGGGCTGACCAGCCAGAGCAGAGGAGGGCGTGGGCACAGGGCTGCGATGTGGGATCAGCGGTGGGGAATGGTACCTTTACATGTGTCCAACAGGGTTGTGACCATCTCCTAGACCAGGGTGTGAAGCTGAAAGTGTCATCTGGGGGTCTCCTACCACTCCGGACACTTTCTCCTCTTCCCGACGCTTCAAGCAGGCTGCTTTCGGGTTCAGATTGCGCTCTGTGCCCAAAACAGCAAGGGAGGGGAGCAACCTCAGTCTGGGCAACAGCATCACCCCTGGCAGCAGCATCCCAGGGGGACAGAGCCCCAGGTCGGCCCACAGACCGTGTGAGGAGGTGAGCTCTGTGCAGTGCCCGCTGCTCCCCACAGTCCTTGCCAGGCTGCTGCTCCAGCAGAACCCCAGGCCCAGCTGCACCCCCAACCAATTTAAACATGGAATCATGGAATGCTTTGGGTTGGAAGGGATCTTAAAGCCCATCTTGTTCCGACCCCCTGCCATGGGCAGGGACACCTTCCCTATCCCAGGGTGCTCCAAGCCCCATCCAGCCTGGCCTTGGACACTTCCAGGGATCCACAGCTGCTCTGGGCAATCTGTGCCAGGGCATCTCTACGTGCTTGTTACAAGAACCCCCAAGTGCCTCAGCCAGCACTCAGAGTTGAGGACTGAATTTCCGAAAGTTTCTTAAATGGGATCCAGGTGTCAAATTATATTAAGCATGAGCAGAGAGAGAGAGGAGCCTCAAATCCACCCCAGGCCAGGGCTGGGGAGAGCTCAGCACCCAGAGGTGCTGCTGGCACTGCAAACACACACCTCACACCAAAAGCAGGACTCAGGACAGAGAAACACGAGCATGCAGAGAGAGGGGGAGAGACAGGCCCCGAAATGCACCTGCCAGTGGTACCATACCTCGTACTTGCTGCTCCAGGCCCAGAATGACCTGCACCGCTTGCTGTAGGATGATCAGTTTGGTCTGTGCTTTGTCCGTTTTTAAGTGCATCTGGCACATGCGTCCCAGTTCTTTAAAGGCCTCGTTAATGTCCCGCACACGCACCCTTTCCCTGGCGTTATTGGCCATTCTCCTCTCCCGGTCCCTCAGATCTTTGTCCTCCAGTGACAAGGCCTCGTCTGTACTGCTGGGTTCACAGCACCACAGGGGTTAGTCAGGGGGTGCCACCGAGGGGGGCTCTATTGTTGCCGTGCTGGAAGTGCTCCGGGTGTCCACTGCAAACGGCCCAAACGGCCTCACTTTGCAAAGCCAATTCCTCCGGGTGCTTCCCAGAGCAGCCCAGGCTATGTCACCTCTGCGAGCCAGGGGAAGGTGCTGCCAGCACAGGGCCAGGTGCCCAGGGGGCTGGAGGGGGCACTGGGGGCAAGGGCAGGCAGTCATGCAGCATTGCCGCCGACACCTTCTACCCTCTGCAAAATTTTGCCTTCCTGTGTGTTTTTGACTGAAAACTCAAAGCTTGGGGGAGGGTCTCTACCAAAAACATCAGGTTTGTCCCCCAGGGAGAGATTTTGGCAGGAAGCAAATCCGTCTTTGTAAGATTTCCTTCCAAAATTCCATCTGCAGCTCCCAGTGCTGGTGTTTGGAGCAGTGGTGCTTCAGCAGGAGGAGCAGGCTGGCCTGGCACCCTCTTAGGGGCTGAGGCAGCATCAGAACAGGAGCCAGGGCTGCTCTGAGGATCACTCGGATGCAGACACTGAATCCTGAGCTTTCCACACAGCCAGAAGCCCACCAGAGGGGGTGATTTTCTTTTCCAAGCACAGTCAGAAGCTCGGGGAGAGCCCCCACTGCTGACAGCACCCTGGGATGCCCGACACAGGCAGAGATGGGGGGAAGCAAAGTTTTGCTGGCAGCATCTTGAACCATAGCCTTGCCCATCCCCTCGAAAGCCCCAATTTAAGCCCAGACGACCTTCTCCCCCAGAGCAAAACTTCTTGCAGGAAGACACCTATCCGAGGAGGGTCCTTGGGTGAGACCTGACACTGGGACAGCCTGTGGCCTTGGGCTCCTGAGGAGCTCCATGGGGATAAGGCTTTAGCAAAGAGGGGCCGCAGAGTCGAAGCCTTCCTGCAGAGCCTCGGGACAGCGCACGGCCGTGCGGAGGGGAGCAAGGGCTCCCTGGACAGGCACTGCCTGTGTGGGACAGAGGCCTGCCCACTGTCCCTGCTGCACCCTCTCCTTGCTACCTTGTCCTGCCTGTGTCCCCTCCTTGCTGCCCCAGCTGGCACTGCCACCTTCTCTCCACATGCCTGGGATGGGCACCTGTGCCCCCCACAGCAGGATCCCAGATCCTTCCCCTAGCACAGGCTGGTGGCTGCAGGTCCTTGCTGGTGGCCACAGTCCTGGCTGGTGGCTCCCCCAGCAGGGACAAGGCTTGGATGTCACACCTGGGCAGGACAGAGCCTTGTCCCCACCATCAGCACAACCACTGGCAGCTTGCACTGTGTGAGGATGGGATACTTTGGCTGCCTTGTGCCCCTGGGGTCACCAACCAGCCTGAAACTCCTCAATCTCCTCCTTTCCTTCCTGTAGCTGCTGTGGCAGCCCTGGCTGGGCATGCAGGGACCTGATGACCCCGCTCCCATGGCAGTGTTGCCAGAGGGGGTGTGAGGGTGGGATTCTCTCCTGGAAAGCAGCACAAACCCACAGAGGAGACACTGCCTGTCTGCACTAACTGCTGAGGGAGCCTGCAGGGTTCAGGCATCTCCCTGGCTGCCTCCAGGAAGAGTTTAAAAAAGGGACAAGCATGGGAGACCAAAGTGAACACGGTGCCAACCCTGTCTAAGCCCTGTCCCACCCTCGGTCCTGCCTGGGATCCGTGAGCAGCAAGTACAAGGTAGAGTGGGACCACCGAGAGGTCACGGCTGGGGACTGTCTGTAGGAGATTGGAAAGAACAGAACCAAAAAAAAAAACCAAAACTCGAAATAAAAAAAAAAAATCAAAAGGAAGGGGAAATTAAAAAGAAGACAGGAAAAAATATACATGTTATGAAAGGCAAAAAATTACAAACTGAAGAGAGGCACAAAGGACTCCAACATCAAGGCACAGCAAGGCCAGCAGAGAGGAGCACAGGCAGGCACAGCCCCCGACACGTGTTACGACATCTCTGCAGAGAGAAAGGGGTTATCCTGCCCCGGCACCCCGCGCTGCGGGCCCGAGCAGAGCGGAGCGGGAGCGGGAGCATGCACTGCAGGATGCAGGACACAGCAGCCACGTCCTCGGAGAGAGACAGCCACCCCTCACTCCCCTCCCTGGGACAGGTGCACACACACCACGGTGGAAGAGCAAGGGTGCCCTGAGGGTGTCCCAGTGAGGGGCAGAGCCTGCAGGCACCCGCTGGCAGCTCCAGGCTCAGAATGCACAGTGCTCCCAGCCTGTGTCAGACACCAGTGAGTGCAGACAGCGAGGGCTGCTCAGTCCAGGGCATCCTGCTGCCCTCGCTGGTTCCAGGGCTTTGCCAGGTGCCACACTGTGGGGATGGGAGTGCAGAGGCCTGTCAGGCACACAGAAGGGACAGGAACGGGCTCTGTGCTCAGAGTAGCCCTTGGAGATGGCAGAGCTGGACCCCTCTGGGAGATTTTCTAGTGGGGTTTCTGTTGCTTTGCTGGCCAAGCACTCCTGGCTGCGGGGAAGCAGGATGGCACAGGCGTCCCCATGGGGATCGACATGCAGCACACGCGGTGGCAGCGGGGGGCAAAGGAGAGAACAGCAGGGATGGATGCAAAAAA
>WEKY01013393.1:60101-73902 GCA_013390045.1 Picathartes gymnocephalus | reverse complement strand
AAAAAAAAAAAAAAAAAAAAGAACATCGGCAGCCTTGGGTTGGTCCCCAAGGCCACAGGGGAGAGAGACAGTGCGAGGCACCACAGCATGTCACAGGAGACAGACAGACAGACAGCCCCGTGCCGATCAGATACGTAAAATATCACCACTCCGGGACCCTCACTGACCTCTAACTTGTTGCTCCAGGTTCAGTATGACTGATACGGCCTGGTGTAGGATTAGCAGTTTGGTCTGTGGTTTTTCGCTGTTTAGGTGCAGTTGGCACATGCGTCCGAGCTCTTTAAAGGCCTCGTTGATGTCACGGACCCGCAGGCGCTCACGGGCATTATTGGCGACCCTCCTTTCTCTCTCTCTCTCGGCTTTTTGCTCTGGGGGAAGAAGATCGTCCTCCTCATCCTCATCTTGACTAATGGTTTAAAATAAGAACGAGACAGGGACATTCCTCGTGTGCACTCTCAGCACTGGTCAACTCACAGACAAGAAACACACGCTGAGGCACCGAGATGCCGAGCCCCCCACGCGTCCTGCCAGGACCTGCTGGCCTGTACCCTGCTGGCCTGCAGGGACACGCAGGGGCTTTGGAGGGAAGCAGTTAAGGCTCTTCTGCCTCTTTTTTGTTTTGTTTCGTTTTTAAACAGCAAAGAAAGAAACCACAATGTGATTAAGGCCTGAGGTTGTTGCCAGGAGAGTGCAGAGTGGCCCAGACAAGGTGGAAGGCCAACACTGGAATCCCCGGCTGGAATTTGGGAAGATGCAGCCCTCTGCCTCCACGGCAGCAGTGGGGCTGGTGCTGCCTCTCTGGGCACCATCTCCCTGGTGAGGTCTCCAAGCTGGTGGCAAGGCTGCAGAGCCTGAGCCACTGCCACTCCTCTGGCTGGATGTGACAGAGGATACAGGAGCCCAAAGCAGAGAGCAGAGCTGCCCCAAAGCAGGGGTCAAACCATCCCTGACTAGGGCTGAGCGCTTGCTCCTTCCCTGCACGGCCCCGAGCACCCTTGCAGGCAGGTGCAGGATAAGGTGCATCCCTCTGCTTTAGGAGCATGAGGACAGCCTGAGGCCACAGGGACAGGAGCCAGCAGGAGGGTGGCAGGGAGCCTTCCCCCTGGGGCAGGAGCAGGAGCCCAGGCTGTGTGAGACCACACCAGGCTCCAGGGTGGGCGGGGGCTGGGAGGTCTGTGCTGCAGGATGACCCCAGGCCAAACTGGGCCAAGCCCAGTGCCTGGTGGGTCCTGGCAGTCAGACCCCAACCCAACACCCTCGGCCTGGGAACAGAGAAAGTGAAGGGAGAGACCTGTTCAAAGAGCACCTTGTTCTGTTCCGGGAGGGTTTCAGCTCCTTCTTCTCCTCTTCTGAGTTATCTGCCACCGACGCGTTCTCTTCATCCTCCTTCTCTTCCCTCTTTATTTCGCTCGTTCCTGAGGAGACACTGCTCCGGCCCAGCCCCCCGGACAGGCCTGCAGAGAGAGCAGAGCCAATGCAGAGCTTGAGAGGCCTGACCCACAGAGGAGGCTGGGGGGTCCCCAGGCCCTGCTCCTGCAGTGGCATCCCAAACTGACCCTGCATTGCTGCTCCACACTCAGGGAAGATGGAGGGGTGCTGGCTCTGCCCCACTGACAATCCCTCTTAATTCCCAGACCCTCCAATTTGGGAACACAACTTACACAGCAGAGCACTGCAAACTGTGCACCGACATCTGGCAGGGGGGATGGGAAAATACAGGTCAAACATGTAAGGTTAGATGGAATAATGGGAAGAAATTCTTCCCTGTGAGGGTGGTGATGCCCTGGCACAGGGTGCCCAGAGCAGCTGTGGCTGCTCCTGGATCCCTGGAAGTGTTCCAGGCCAGGTTGAATGGGGCTAGGAGCACCCTGGGATAGTGGAAGGTGTCCCTGCCATGGCAGGGGTTGAAAGGGTATGAGCTTTAATGTTCCTTCCAAGCCAGACCATTCTGGGACTCTGTGAAACCTCTGGAAAAGGCTCCAAGTACAAACTGCCCTGTGAATGCTGCAAGGAAGCACCAGCCTTGCAGAGACATCCATCTCCTTCCGGGCTGCTGCTGCACAGGGCTGGACCCAAGCCCCACAGCTGACTCCCCACACCCTCCAGCACAGGTGACCCCTGGCACAGGTGAGCCCCATCCTGCACCTGTGCAGAGCTGCCTTACCGCTGTACGTGTCCTGCTGCCTGCTGAGGTCCGGGAGTGAGCTGGGCTGGGATGGAAGTGTGACATGGTTGTGGAGCAAGCTGGCGTTGCTGGACAACCCATCTTCGGGGTGGCCTCCTCCCACCTGCAGCACAACGAGCAGAGTGAGCCTTAGGGGGGATGTGCCACAGCCAGCGGGCAATGGGGACATTCACCCGAGCAGTCACCCGTGCACAGTCACCCCAGGACACCCCTAGGGCTCCAAGGACCAGGCTGAGGCACAGCTGTGTGCCCCCCTCACACTCCCGCACCCAGAGCTCTGGAATGCAGGAGGGAACAGCCAGCCTGCTCCAGCACCAGCTCTCTGGGACCCTGGTGGGGACACGGCAGCTCCTGCTCTCAACAGGAGCTGGAGCCAGCCCCCAGCCCCTGTCACTGCTGTCCCCTCCCAAGGAAAAGCCCCTGTGTGCCCAGTGCAAGGCCAGCACACCAGAGAGGACATGTGTCCTGTCTTCATTGAGCACCACTGTTTCTGCCACCTCCCCAGTGCCACCAGAACAAGGGACATCCCAGCAACATGGACGTGGCTCCAAAGAGGCTGGAGGCGATGGGTGAGGGCCCCTTCAGAGCCCCCAGCCCCCAGGCTGTGCCACACAGGCTGGGGACTGACAGCACAGAGCCAGCCCCGCTGGCTCCCCAGCTGGCAGCAGCCTACAGAGGACACACATCTCATTCCCTGCTCGGGAGCAGAACCCCGGGAGCCTGGAAGGGAAGCACAGCTGGTTCTCTGGACACTGGAGATGTGTCACTGTTTGCTGCAGCAGGCAAGCAGCTCTGCCAAAAATGTGCTGCTGTGGTCACCAACCTCTAGACAAGGGAGGACCCAGGTGGGACCCCAGCATCCACGTGCTCAGGGCACCCTGGATCCACCACATTCCCTGGAGCTGGAACAAGCCCTCACACACCAGCACTCCCCACATACACAGAGGGATGTGGTGCCTGCCCAAACCGTTCAGAGCAGGGAATTCCTGGTGACACCTTGCACTCTTGTACCCACTGCATCACTCTTCTCCTCCCTGCACGTCCCAGGGATGCCTTGAAATTGTTTTGAGGGATTTCCAGTCATGTTGCAGGGAAAGAAGAGCAGCTCTCTCACCATCTCTGCCTGCCCTGAGAAGGGGCACAAGGGAAGGGCACAAAGTTTGTGCCAAGGGTGGACTCAGCGTCCCCAGAGCAGCTGTGACTGCACCTGGATCCCTGGAAGTGTCCAAGGCCAGGGTGGGCGCTGGGGTTTGGAGCCCCCTGGGACAGCTGAAGGTGTCCCTGCCCATGGCAGGGAGTGGGACAATGCTTTGAGGTCCTTCCATCTCTGGGATTCTATGACAACGCTCCCTGCAGCAACATGGCAAGTGACTTCTGTGCATGTTACCCGTGCAACGCTGCCAACACCTGACCCAAGCTGGACCACACTGAGCTATTTTTGCACCAAAGGCAACGTCCCCCTGAATGCCAGGGCACCCCACACGTGACACGTGTCCCCAGCGTGGCCCTGCCAGCTGCCACAGTGCTCCCACACTCACCAGACTCGGGTGCCTGCTCCCCAGGGCCATGACTGAGGTGGGGAAGGCCTGGCCCAGGCTGCCCACGGTGGCACTGTGTGGCGGTGCTGAGCCCAGCAGCCCGTGCATGTCCCCGTGGTTGCTGGGCATGGCAGAGGTCTGGCCCACGGCATGGTTCCTCAGCACGTGGATGGCTTCATCCAACCTGTCTTCCATTTTGTTTTGCTGGAAGAGGACGACAGAGACAGATCTGTGTTATCTGCCCTATCCCTGGAAGTGTCCAAGGTTGGAGGGGGCTTGGAGCAACCTGGGATAGTAGAAGGTGTCCCTGTCCCTACAGTGGGAACTGTAGCAGCTTTAAGTCCCTTCCAACCCAAACCCTTCCATGATTCCAATCCAATTCCATGGCTGCAATCCCATAAAGCCAGCAGCCTCCTGCTGCTCTGCACTATAGAGGGGCTGGTGGCAACCCTGGCCTCAGGTGCCACAGGGCAGGGATGGGGAGAAATAACTCCCCCCAGCCAGTGGCATTCCCTAAAGGCACGAGGGGTCACATGACTGGAAGTGCTCAGGGCAGACAGGCAGAAACCTGCCAGGAATCCCTTGGGCTGGGCCAGACCCCCGGGATGGGCCTGGGCTGGGGCCAGGGGGAGACTCCCAGGCTGCCAGGGGACTCCAGGTCAAGGATGCAGCACTGGGCTCTGTTCAGCTGCTGCCACCCAAAAATCCACCCCTGACCAAGCAGCTGATGCTAGGTTTTCAGGGGAGAGGACGTCACCCAAAAACCCTTCACCGCCAAGCCCTGAGGGATGAGAGAGAAAAGGACAAGCTGGAATTTTTGGTGCCACTCACCAAAGTGTGGAGGCTCCCTTCGTAGCTGGGAGATAAGGCACCCGCTCCGCCCGCCCGCGGCCACTGCGACGAGCCTGGCGACAAACTCAGGGTTGGGGACCGGCCGTGGCCACGGCTGCCACTAGATGGGGCTGGAAGCCGGGGCACCGCGCCACCGCCCCGGCCACCGTGCCACCGCCCCGGCCACTGTGCCACCGCGCCACCGCCCCGGCCACCGCGCCACCGCCCCGGCCACTGTGCCACCGCGCCACCGCCCCAGCCACCNCCCCGGCCACTGTGCCACCACCCCGGCCACTGTGCCACCGCCCTGGCCACCGCGCCACTGCCCCGGCCACTGTGCCACTGTGCCACCGCCCCGGCCACTGTGCCACCACCCCGGCCACTGTGCCACCGCCCTGGCCACCGCGCCACTGCCCCGGCCACTGTGCCACTGTGCCACCGCCCCGGCCACTGTGCCACCACCCCGGCCACTGTGCCACCGCCCTGGCCACCGCGCCACTGCCCCGGCCACTGTGCCACTGTGCCACCGCCCCGGCCACTGTGCCACCGCCCCGGCCACCATGCCAGGCATGGCGCTGCACGGGCACTGCTCTGGCCACACCAGCGGCACACGGCGCGGCATGGGCCGCTGTGGCACCACATGGCGCTGCACAGGCTACCATGGCACTGTGGCACCACATGGCACTTCACAAACCACCACAGCACAGCTCAGGCCACCACGGCACTGCATGGCGCTACACGGGTCACCACGGCGCCACACGGGCCACCGCAGCACGGCACGGGCCAGCACAGAGCCGCGGGGCGCCGCACGGACACTGTGGCACTGCGTGGCACTGCGTGGCACTGCGTGGCACTGCGGGCTCTGCTCTGGCTCTGCCCTTCACACCTTGAGAGGTGTCCAAATGTCCCTGCTCTCAGTGACTCGCTGTGACCTCGGGGCCAGGTTATGCTGGACCCCAAGCACAGAGAGCCTGGGCACCAGCTCTGCTGGGCACAGCGGGACCTGTCCTGCCTGAGGGAACCTGGAATGGGCTTTCAGCAGGTGCTGAACATGGGTTTTAACCACATGGCTGCTTCCCAGTTCCCACTGTGCTTCTCCCATGGGAGGCAAATCCAGGCACAGCCTCTCCGAGATGGGATGCTCAGGGACAGGGTCAGGAAGGGCAGGAGCAGGTCCTGGGGTTGCTGCCAGCCCTGGGCTGAGGGTTTGGGGCCAGCATGGGAAATTCACTGCCTGGGAGCTCCCCAAAGCAAACCCAACCTCCCTCACCCTTTACACTGTCACTCACCTGCAAGGCCCTGTGGGGACCCGACCGGGGTGGAGGGGTTGGAGGAGAAGTTATTGCTAGAGTGGTCGGGGGAGTAAATCTGCAGGGACAGAAGGGGGACTGTCAGCAGTGCCACCGTGAGCTAGCTGTCCCCTCCCAGTCGCACCCACCACCTGCTGGGACCCCTGCTGGTACCTCCCTTCCCAAATCCACAGCCAGCACAAAGGCTGAGCCCAGTTCCCCCAAGTTCCCCCATGTTCCCCCATTAACACTGGGGTCTCTCTGTCCCCACTGTCACCACCCCTGAGTGCAGTCTCTGCTCTTCAGGTCCCCTCTCAGGAGGAAGCAGGAGCTCTCAGGAACTGCTGCAGGGTGCACTGTCAGCACCCGTCTGCCACGGTGCAGAGATCACTGAATGGGACAGAGGCAGCTCTCGGTAACCCGGTGAGACCACTGCCCTCCAGTCTGAACCAGCACCAACAGAGCAAGGACTACTGGGACCTGCAAGTCCTGACACAAGGTCTGTGTAGGGTGGTCTTGGCAGAGCAGCACCAGGCAGGGAGTGCACAGAGCTGGAAATGGGGCTGCAGGGCCACCACAACCTGCAGCGCCTCCTTCCCCATCCACCAAACGGTGCCAGGACTCAGGGAAAACCCTCCCTCAGAGGCTGCCGTGGATTTGGGGTGCATTCACCAAATGTGTCCCTATTCCCTGCTGGGTAGAGGGTCCCTGCAGCAGCAGGACTGGGAGCGGATCAGGCCCATCCCAAACTCTTACCGAGGCCAGAGCCTTCCCAAGCGCGTCTCCGGAGCTCCCGGCTGCGGTTCCTCTGTTACCTGCCAAGAGAGGTCACAGATGTCACTGCCGAGGCCCCACACCCCAGCAGCACACAGTACGCTACAAGACCTTCTCTGGGGTCACCTGCTCTGGGGTGGAAATTTTCTGCTTTTAGTGCTTTGCTTGAAAATTAAATGTTTTTCCAGCTCAGAGCAGTTCAGACATGGAGCACCTTCTCCTGGCAGCTGTCAAGGGGCTGCAGGGACACTTCTCCAAGCTCTGGGCTGGAGGTGTAGTGTCACCAACATCAATCAGACACGTCTGCTGCAGAACAGCCATTGCCGTGGGGCATCTCAAACCCCAACAACCACCAGTGCACTGCATGATCCCGGAGGTCTCTTCCAACCTTAATGATACCTTCATTCTATTAATCCCAAACTTGCTTCTCTATAGAAAAACCAGATTTTTCTACAAATAGGTGTCACGATTCTCATTTCCTGGGGAGCACGAGCTCATTTCAGTAACAGGTTTTCTAACAGGTTCAGCAGGGTCAGAGATTAAAGCACTCGGGGGTTAACGTGGTATCCAAACCCAGCATGAGCATTCCCGTTCTGGATCTAGGGGAGCAGCTTCACACAGGTGCAAGTCCTTCCCACAACTCATCTAAGCCACAGCACCTCCAGGAGATAATGCCAGAGCTCCTGGGCTCCTCCCAGACCCACTCCACAAGGTGCAAACCCCCAGACCAGCACCCAGGTGCTCCAGCAGCAACAACCTCACTATGCCTCTTCCCCAGGCAGGGACTCCAGGCACAGGTGACACACGAGGGACCAAAGGTGTCTGAGTGTGTTGGATGCCTCAGGCACCAGGTTTGCACAAGGCTTGGTTTTCCAGGGGAGCCTATGCCCGGCCGTGGAGCCAGGGGGTCACTCTGGCGATGGCCATACCCATCATGTTGTTGTCCGTGCCGCTGATCGGGGGGGTGTGACTGGACACTCCGTACGCCGTGGAGGCTGAGGAGAAGCCGGACACGGAGGGGAGTCCACCGTTCACCTCTCCTGAATGCAGCTGGTAATTCTGGCAGGGAGGGGGACAGGGGTGAGAGGGGCCCTGGAAAAGCTGTGGGGCTTCAGCAGCCGGGGCAGGACCCAGGTGCCCTGAGCCCACAGCCAGCGGAGGAGGTGACAGAGCCACGGGGACACGTTACCATGCGTTCGTGCTGATGTAAACTGTTGAAGCCACTGGACTGCGGGAGCGGGGACGAGGAGCTGCCCAGCATGGCACCGTAACTCGACTGGCTCATGGCACCCGGGGCACTCCACAGGTCTGGCGAGTTATGGAGTCCATCTGCAAGGAACCCAGAGCTGAGTGGGGCAGGGACACGGGGCAGGCAGCCCCCAGCCCCCGGGGGGACACATCAGCCCTGGCTGAGGGGCTGGGACTGTCCCCAGCATGTCCTGCCTGTGCTGAGCATCACCCACTGAGCAAATCAGGACAAACTCTCTGGGACCAGGAACAGGAGCCCAGGAAGGGCTGGAGCTGTGTCAGGGCTTGGCATGGATCTCAGGGAAAGGTTCTTCCCCCCGAGGGTGCTGGGGCACTGCCCAGGCTCCCCAGGGAATGGTCCCAGCCCCGAGGCTGCCAGAGCTCCAGGAGTGTTTGGACAACGCCCTCAGGGATGCACAGGGTGGGATTGTTGGGGTGTCTGGGCAGGGACAGGGGTTGGACTGATGACGCCTGTGGGTCCCTTCCACTTCAGGGTATTCCAGGATTCTGTGATTTTGGGGTTGCATTGTGTCTCATGCACTCCTGCCCTGAGCTCACTCCAGATGTGCAATCCCTGCCATGGTCCGTAATGGGCAAGGCTGCCCCTGCTCTGCCTGGCTTATGGCATGACAGGGCTGGAAATAACTCACCTGTCATATAAAAGGCTCCAGGATACACAGTGCTGGGAGGTTTTGAGGGAGTATATCCAGCTGGATCCCTGCTGTAGTCATCACCTGAGTTGGATGGATACACCTGTGGGGCAGGAAAGGGGTTAAAGAGAAGGGCTTGGTCACTCCATGGCCCCACATCCTCACCGTGGCTGCCCCCAACCCTGCACAGCTCAAACTTCAAACCTCAAACTTCAGAGTTTGACCACCTCTCCCATGGCAACAGAGCAGCAAGTGCTTCACTCAACTGACCCTTCAAGGCATGGAGGGACAGGACACAGGGAATGGCTTCCCACTGCCAGGGGACAGGGATAGACGGGGTATTGGGAAGGAATTGTTCCCTGTGAGGGTGGGGAGGCCCTGGCACAGGGTGCCCAGAGCAGCTGTGGCTGCCCCTGGATCCCTGGCAGTGCCCAAGGCCAGGCTGGATGGGGCTTGGAGCACCCTGGGACAGTGGGAGGTGTCCCTGGCCATGGCAGGGGTGGCACTGGATGGGCTTTAAGGTCCCTCCCAACCCAAACCATCTGATGAGTCCAGGAGCTTTGCTTTTATTAATCCCACAGCAGATCTGGGGGGAACTGGAGCAGCTCAGCTGGAGTCCTCAAAGGGCACAGCCCTACGTGGAGCAGGGCAGGGGACAGGGGACAGGGCAGAGGGCACAGAAGGCAGAGGGCACAGGGGGCAGACAAGAGGGCATAGAGGACAGGGCAGAGGGCACAGGTAACAGGGCACAGGGCTCCTCTCTGTTCCTGTCACCCTCCGTGGTCCCCAGAACCTGCCCAGCTCCAGCAGAAGTTTTGTCTCTGCTCCAGTTCCGTTTTCCATGGTTATAACTTTTTCTGGGTAACCACAAAAGCCACCACTGCTGCAGTGACCCCACACTGGGGGGACGGGCTGGGCGGTGGCCTCGGAACCCCCCTGTGCCAACCCTGCCCTGTGCCAGGCTCCTGAGCACAGCCCCTGCTCAAAGCCCACAGGGAAACCAGGTTGAGGGGAAACTGAGGCATGAGGGGCTGAGCAGCCCCTCACAGCCGCTGTCACAGGGGAGGGGACAACTCTCAGACAGCCCTCACACAGCTCCTGGCTCAGATTTCTGCAGCACTGCTCCACTCTGTGATTTAACAGCACAGTAAGCAGAAGAAAAAACTTTTCCTGCCCTTTTAAATTAACCAAACCCATCCTAGAAAGCCCTGGCTGAAAATCAGCTTCTGCCAAGACAAAACCAGACTTTTTTCAAAGCAGAAATTCAACACGCAAAGAAACCGAAATGGCATTCAAAGAAACTGAAATAGCACTCAGATGATGTGAGAACTTTTGTCACAGCTTATTTTCATCCCCTTTGATTCATTCTGAAACCGATAATCATTTTTTTAAAATCCAGCTGACAGCAGAGGTGGGGCAGGGGCTGGGCTCTGCCTGGCACACACAGCTCTCTTTGGGAAGGAAACTTGCCTGAGTTTCTTTTTCCCCACAGGCAGCTGCTCCCTTCTAGCCCTGGTCCTCGCCAGCAAAAAGGGACAGAATTGGTGGTGGGGAATAAAAGTCAGAATCAGAAAATCCTTAAGGTTGGAAGAGACCTTTAAGGTCAAGTCCAACCATCAAAGCAGCAGCACCACCATGTTCCCCACTAACCTATGTCCTCAAGTGCCACATCCACACATTTTTTGAACAATTCCAAGACGGTGACTCCATCACGGTCCTGGGCAGCCTGTGCCAGGCTTTTTTTGTCTAAAAAAACAACCCCAAAGCCTCCCCAGAAATCCAACAAGGCACAGCAAGGGTCAATGGAGCTGGGCAAGGTTCTGGAGCCCCAGGAGCAGCTGAGGGAGCTGGGAAAGGGGCTCAGCCTGGAGAAAAGGAGGCTCAGGGGGGACCTTGTGGCTCTGCACAACTCCCTGACAGGAGGGGGCAGCCGGGGGGGTCGGGCTCTGCTGCCAGGGAACAGGGACAGGAGGAGAGGGAACGGCCTCAGGCTGGGCCAGGGGAGGTTTAGATTCAAGTTTAGGGAAAGTTTCTTCACTGAAAGTGTAGTCAGGCATTGGAACAGACTGCCCAGGGCAGTGGTGGAGTCACCATCCCTGCAAGAGTTCAAACAACATGTGAATGTGGCACTTGGGGACATGGGTCCGTGGTGACCTTTAGAGGGCTTTTCCAACCTTAATGACTCTGTGATTCTACAGGGAACTCATAAAATAAAGACAGAAAAGGAGAGAGAGGGGGGGAAGGGCAAATCCTGATAGACACTGGCAGCTGCCCTTTGTCCCTCGCTCAAAAAAGAGAATTCCAGGCCCTGGTCCCCAGGATGGTGCCGGGTGCTGTGGGCAGAGGGAGCCGCGCCTGGGCTGGGGGTGATGGGGAGGCGGTGGAGAACGTGAATCCAGCAAATTGACTTTTCCTATAATTTGATTAAATAGCAGGAGCCGGGACAGGGAATGGAGTGCAGCACGTCTGAGAGCCCCGCGCCATCTGGCAGGGGCTGGCGCAGGGCCAGGCGCCCGGCAGCTGCACCAACAGCCACGCCAGGAACCCACGGAGAAAACAACGGGGATAAAATCGCAGGGATGGAGGGAGCAGGGCTGCAAAGCACGGCAGAGGCAGAGCAGCGGGAAGTTCACCTTGCTGGGTATCCACACCACCCCCGGAACGTCTCCTGCTGGCTCCTGGGGGCCAAGTTTCACCACAGCCCTGGCCCTGACCCCTGCTCATTTTTCCTTCTGCTGGCCAGCACAGGGGAGGCTGTAAAAGCCAACTCCATCGATGTCTGCACGGGCCGAGCAGGAAGCAGGGCGGCGGGGCCCTCAGGCCGGCAGCCTCGGGGACCTCCAGGTGAGGTCATTTCCTCCGCTTGAAATTTGCCAGCGCGGCGAGAGCCGCTCGAAAAGCCCAGTGCTGGGATTCACAGCGCTTTGTGGTCTTGGGTTGTTCTCCCCTCCCTGTTTTTCTTGTTTCAATGCAGGAGCTGGGGTAGGACTTTGGGCAGACTAAGGCTAAACAGAGCAGTGACCAGACTGGGAATGCACAGCCTGAAACAGCTCCCAGGCACTGAACTCACTGTGGCAACAAAATCCTGCAGGAACTGACTTGCACAAAATCCCTCCCTGGGTTCCTCTGGCACCACAGCCCATGTGGGGCCACATCCAGCCCTGGGTCCTGTGCCCAGACACAGCAGCCCGAGGCCAGGAGCTCCAGGGAGGCTCCAAGGGGCTCCATGCCCTGAGGGCAGCCCCAACCCAGCACCTCCTGCATGGAATCATGGAATGGTTTGGTTCAGAGGGACCTTAAAGCCCATCCAGTGCCACCCCTGCCATAGGAAGGGACACCTTCCACTGTCCCAGGGTGCTCCAAGCCCTGTCCAGCCTGGCCTTGGGCACTGCCAGGGATCCAGGGGCAGCCACAGCTGCTCTGGGCACCCTGTGCCAGGACCTCCCCACCCTCACAGCCAACAATTCCTTCCCAATCTAACGCCGCCCTCTGGCTCCTGGAGCCCCTTTAGGTCCTGGAAGGGGCTCTGAGCTCTCCCTGGATCCTTCTCCTCTCCAGGTGAGCACCCCCAGCTCTCCCAGCCTGGCTGCAGCCCTGGGAGCAGCTCCGTGGCCTCCTTGGGACAAAAGCACTGAGCCCGAAAGCCCTGGGCTCCCAGCACAGGTACCTCGTGCCCGTCCCTGCCTGGCATCGCTGCTCACAGCCCCTGAACCCCCTCACGCTGCCCGTGCCTCTCAGTGCCTCTGGCATCACTGGCTGTTCATGCACCCACCCTCAACTCCTACAGCCGCTGACCTCGGTGAGTTCTCAAAGCAGCTTGGGAATTACAGATTAAAGCACTTCATTTTAATAAGATGCTGATTAACCTATTTATTTTGCACGGGGTCCAGCGATAACATGGGGCGGGCTCCTGCATGGGCGAGTCAGACAAGAAAGAGCCTTTGATCTGCTGCCTTTGAGGCCACTCCTTCTGCTTCACACTTCTCCTGCCGCCTCGGCACGGATCTGTCTCCCCAGGTGTGGAAGTTCAAAAACAAACCAGGAAGCCAGAGCTCCCAGCACTGGGAGGGTGAAGGAAAGAGGCAGAACCAGCCTGTACTCTGGAAATTGGAGCTTTGGCATCAAGGGGCAACTGAGGCAAGGCAGAGAGGGAGATTTAAGTAGGATGTTGGGGGAAAATTCCTCCTTGTGAGGGTGGGGAGGCCCTGGCACAGGGTGCCCAGAGCAGCTGTGGCTGCCCCTGGATCCCTGGAAGTGACCAAGGCCAGGTTGGACGGGGCGTGGAGCTCCCTGGGACAGTGGAAGGTGTCCCTGCCCGTGGCAGGGGTGGCACTGGATGGGCTTTAATGTCCTTTCCAACCTAAACCATTCCATGATTCTATGGAAAGCCGGAGTGCAGGTGTCACTCAGACACAGGGAAGGGGCTGAGCTGTGGCAAATGCCAAGCAGCTCTTCCTGTGGGAATCAGGGCCCTCCAGGGCTCTGCCAGCAGGATGGGCCGAGCCCCAGCACTTTGAAATCCAAGGCCAATAAAGGCCATTTGTCGGGGCGATGTTTTCCCCATATGTTGACTGGGGTTTAAAGCTCCAAATTTCACACAGAAACTCAAGGCAGTGACACAGATTGTGACTTGAGCAGGTTTTTCCTCTGAAAACACAGACTCTTGGAGCAACTGGAGCTGGTTTCTGCCTCACATGGATTGACATGGACCCTCCAACACCCCCAGGTCTGTGAGCCCAACCTGGCAAGCCCTGGGTGCCCTCCTCTCCCTCTGTCCTCCAAAACCGGCACCTTGGGCTCCAATCCCAAAGGTGGAGCCTGTGGTGGAGGTTACAGCGCTGCATGAGCAGTCAGGGAATGCCACAGCACGGATTCCCCCATGGATGGGGGTGCTCCCTGGGGAATGGGGGAGAGTCACACCAGCCCTGGCAAGGAGTGAGGGCACATCTCCAGCACAGCCCCGGTCTGGGGACAGAGCCCAATGGGACACAGCCGTCCCCCTCCAAGCACGCAAACATTCCAGCCAGGAATGCAGCCCCGGCCGCCAGACAGCTCCCGTGCTCCTGCAGGAACCCTCCAGCCCGCTCCAATTAGCTTTCCTGGAGATCCCATTACTTCCAGCCACAAAGACATTGTTCAGTTTATTCCCCTGGAACAGCCGCGGGAGCAGGCAGAGCGTATTCCTGCAGGCTGCTCAGCTTTCCTATAAAGCAGCGCACACCTGGAGCGGGCTCAGCTGCGCGCCCCCCACGCAACTGCGCCGCTTCCCCCGGGCAGCGAAACCCG